>WEIU01009112.1:20926-39954 GCA_013389925.1 Aegithalos caudatus
GGGAGACGGAGCTCCCGTGAGGGAACGGCGGCGAGCCCTCGCCTTCTGAGGCGGCCGCCCCTCCGTATGGAGTTCCGCGCCCCTCTGCGCGTTCCGGCGGAGCCGGTGCTCGGGGACCCTGCGCAGCCCAGCTGAGCGCAGCCCTGCCCGCGTTTTGTGAGCCTGTGGCAGCTGCTCCAGCGGCGGAGCTGCCCTCCTGGAACCCCCTGCTCGCCTGAGCGAGGAGGGGATGAGGAGGAGCAGCTCCCGTTAGTGCGGGCGGGCGGGAGAGAAAACCCTCAAAAAACGCTTGAGCCACGGAGGGGGATTTGGCGGCGTGGGGTTTTTTGGGTGCTTTTTTTTTTTTTTTTTTTTTTTTTTTTTTTTTTTTTTTTTTTTTCTTCCGTCCAAAGTCCCGCCATCCACAAGTGCCGCCTTTTCGGCAGGCGTGTGCTCCGGGGCGCGGCGGGAGGCCGGGTGTCTCTGCAGATTGGGTGGCTCGGAGCTGGCCGTGCCACCAGCCCCGGCGTTCGGCGGGCAGGAGTGGGGTGAGTGGAGAGCCACGGGCTGGGAAGGGTCGAGCTGTGATGGCTCACGAGAACAGGGATGCCTTCAGGGAAAGGGCATGGAATGCAGTCTGAGTGGGGAGCACTGAACCTCTTCCTCTCCTCCGTATCATCGCAGTGATGGGCGTTCTCTCTTTTCATCACTCAGTCGTGTGAAGCAGTCACGCTGGTGGATGGGATCACACCTTTTTTGATATTTTTTCTCTTTTTTTTTTTTNTGTCTGTGCACAGTCCAAATGGGAATGTAGAAGAAAATTGGAGTAAGGAGAATCCTTCTGAAGGACAGAGAGGTTGAGGCAATCCCAGCCCCCACTGTGCTTTCTCAGTTTATTTTTGTTTGCAAGGAAGTGAAGGTGCTCCCTGAGCTCAGTGGCAACCCAAGCAGGGAGGCCAAACAGCAAAGCTCAGTGCAAAGGGATCCACTCGAGCTACCAACTCTGAGTCATGCAGCTGCTATTAATACACCTCTCCCTCTGGCTGTCTGATAAAGAGAGGTTGGGGGAAGAACTATGAGGAATTTTCAATTAAAAGCTGCTTCAAAAAGAATAAAAAGAACATTCTAGGGTGAATTGGAGGTGGGGAGAATGGGAAGAGGAGGAAAGCAGCCTGGCAAGCAAGGGATGATATCTCAGAGAATTAGTGGGAGCCTCACTGACTATTTTAAATGTTTTTGACAAAATTTAAAGAACATTCTGATAAGGTAAATGACCACATAATACAAACTATTATAAAATTTTATTATTGATAGAATCTTGAATGTAATTACCTTTTCTGGAGGCACCTAGTTTAATTTGTGATATTTTATGCATTCTGTGGTGTATTTCAAAGAGGCATTTATCTTAAGAGTCATTAACACCGAATCTGAACATCTCAGTCTATTAAAGTTATGTTCAATTTCCTCACATGGGCTAAAATTTAGTTTCCAGCTTTGTGCCGTTTTGCTCCAAGGAAGAAGTGACAGTGGCTAATTCGTTGTGAAGAACATCCTGGTGTGAAACAGTATTTTGCAGTACATTAAACTTCTAAGGCATCCTGCAGTGTCTGCAGATAGACAGTTTCATGGACTAGCCACCATTAGTATGCATTGTATTGTTCCCTGTTCAGGTGGCCTTTACCTTCAGGTCAGAGCAAGGGAAATGAAACAAACAAAATGCAGAAAAACAAGCCCTGTTTCATTCAGTCACTTAAATAAATTGACTATGATTCACTGCAGTGCACAGATAAATGTGTTTACTTTAGTTGACCGAATTAAAGGCTTCTCAAATAGTCCATTCTGGACTGGCTCAAATATAGGATTATTGCACTAGGGCTCAGTTTCATTACTGGTGTTGATAGCATGTGAAAGCCAGTTCCTTTCAGGTTGTGCATTATCACTGCAAGATATGCTTTATCTCTTATCCTGTTACATGAAGAATATTATTGCTCAGAAATGTCAAGGTAAATAATAGTCTTATCTTCCTTGTCAACAGTATAATGTGGTTTTCTTCTCACCTTGCTTCCTTAACAAGGTGTAAAATTGCAGTTTGTCTGATAAACCAAGGCAGTAAAAACAGAAGTGTAGTTAGAGATCATATTCTTTGTAGCCATGAAACTGAAACTACAGAAAGAACTACAGGCAATAAAGAGGGCTTTCAGATACCCCTATCGACTTAAATTACACAGTTCTTTAAGAGGTAGGTTATAAAGATAAAGCTAATGATGAGAATGCTGTAAGTGCAAGACATAAAAGTTTATCTTCCAGCAGTAATGCCAAATCCCAGCTCTTCATTAAAAAACAGATTTTAAACTTCTATTGCCTGATGCGAAAAAAATCAATCCTAGAATCCTTTTAGAAAGTAAAGATTTGTGGGCCAAGGTTTCTCTTCTTCAGTGTGCCTGCAAAAGCATAAAGCATCAGTCAGTGAACAGCCAGTTGTGAGTTAGAATCTTTTCTTAAAAGCCAAATGTACAGTTCAAGGGGCATTTACTAGACAAAGCATTTTGGAAAGGAGAACTAAGAAAAAAAACACCATCAGAAAATTCTGATTTTTTATTTTCAAGTGGTATGCAAAACACCTTGACATTACCTAATTCAATTGTGATTTGTGCCACCAGCCTGGATGGAAGTGTAGTGCTCCCATACCATGCCCCTAACGTGAAGAGTTATACATGGACTCAGCCTACATGCCTGGAAGGCAGCCATTCTGGGAATAATTATACATGTGACTCAACACGCATACTCTGCTATTAATATGTTTACTGAAGCAGACCTGACATTGTCTAAAATTATTACAGGGTAATTTTACTCTTACTAATTGCACAGTCTAAAACCAAATTGCCTTCTTTTTTTTTTTTNAAAGGATACATTGCCTTAATGGACATTAATAGTAATTATTTTTCCAAGAAGAATGTTAGATTGCCCTTCAAAGTCTTTGCTAGAAACAAATGGAATTTAAAGTATTCTGTGGTCATCACATGAATCCAATTCACAGATATTAAAATATTTGGTGAAATTACAATAAATGTCTAAAGTAATAGGTTTTATGTCTCTTATTAGATTTGTCTGTCATTTAAAATTAAATGTATCTAATTCCAAAAATTATTGTTCATGCATGGTATTAACATACCAGGTTTCAATAAAAATAAAAGTGTTCCAGTAGCAACACTGATAATTCTGAGTCACCTTCATTGCATGCATATGTACAGTCCTAGCTTTGATCAAGTTCAAAAGGCAAAATATGGTGTGATCCTGGGGAATTTGGGGTTTCCCTCTCTTCCTTCACCACAGGTGTGTGAAGCTTATTTAGGTGTCCTCCAGGGCCAACGTCCTGCACTTTGGCAGCACCTCCAGAATCCTCAGCTCCAGTGCAGAAGTCCAGGAGTCCACGTCCAGGATAATCCCCTGCAAGAGCATTGTAATGAGAGAGGATAAAGCTAGTGTGGCAAAAAGTAATATGGAAGGGGGATCCTCCCTCTTCAGAGACACACATGAACAGAAAGGATAAATCAGCCCCTGGACAAAACACCTGCACGACAGTGGGCAGGGCAATTACTACTGAGCTGCAGTGTTGGCAGCTGACTCCGTGTCAAGCCGTCATTCCACCCATGGATTTAATCACCCAGTGAGGCGGCTGAGCCTCTAACACTGACTGTGAAGCCTGGCTGACCAGCACACACCTCTCCCATTGAAAACCCAAAAGGTTGTTTGCAAAAGCTTTGTCCTGCAGCCCAGTCAATTCCTGCCAGTGTAAGAGTTAAGAGCATTGTTTCTCTTGCTGACTGTGCTCACCAGAAGCCTGAGACCCGGGTGAGTAAGAAGCCCAAAGGCTTTATCAGTGATGGTGTCACACATGGTGACTTCTTCCAGTGACAGATTTTTGGCTTTTTCCTGGTATTTAGTCTCTGGTACTACAGAAAAGATACCATAGTGGTGTCCACCTATCTCAGAGTCAAATCTTAATGCCTTTTCTACTCAAGAAAGGGAGTAGCAGAATCACTTGTAGAGGAGTGTGTTTATTTAAGTGCCAAATATGGATCTCAGCAATCCATTCTAAGTGAATCAGTATTCAATCTTTTGGTAATGATTTGCTCATTTAACTTTGGTACACAAAGTGTGCATTACGCAGCACTTACATTCCATCTATTATTTCCATCATGCTTTCACTGAAACATAAGGTTGTCATCTAACAGCTGACACTTAGCTGCAGTTCCTGCTTGCGTCCACTTAATATTTTTTTCTCATTCATATTTATAATTATTATGACAAGTACAAGTTGTTCTTCAGTGACAGCACTGGGTTTTTCTCATGGCATTATTTATTTAGTTAGAATGAGGCAGTAGCTGTCCATAGCACTGGAAATCAGTCATTGATAACAATATTCACTTCAGTGAAATAATGTTTTAACAAAATAAAATAGTATGCATGGTACTAAGCAGTTAAAGGCACCAATCTTTTTTGAAGAATTTATTCCAGCAAGCAAAAATATAATTAATAAGATTACCAGGGAATTGGATGCAAGTGTTTGAAAACTTGAAAAATGTATACACCTGTTAGAGCCAAAGCAAATGCTTTTGGGGGTTGTGTTATTGTTTCATTTGTGTTTTGTGTGTTCTTTTGTTTGTTTCTCCTAAGGTGGATGTACACTGTTCTGAGAGACAGCCATGCACTTTGTGAATAAATAAAATCATAAAAAAAAGTAGAGCTTTTTATTAGGAACCCATCACTGGAGTATTTTTAGGTCCTGCTCCCTTCTAATTTTACCATATTTACTTGCTTTATTAAAAAGCAGAAAAAAGCAAAACCATTGAGGGAGTGTTACAACTTTTCAGGCAAAATATATTCACAACATTTTGTGTGGTTTTACAAAAATATACATGTCAAAACCTCAAAATAGAAGTATTTATTTCTTCACAAATCCAGCCTTTTTAAATATGGGGATTTTTTGGAATACTTACATATATTGAGGGGGGAGGAGGGAAAGAGTGAAAACTGAAATAGGTTTCTGTTTTCCAGATATGAGGCATTTTTGATGGCATGCCAGTAGCATCACAAAAGATGAAATAATGCCTAAAGGAAACACTCCATCGGCTCTTTAAAGGGGATGTTCCACTACAGTCTCCTCAACTCATTTTTGCCAAAGTTGTTTTCAGCCAAACCTTAATCATAAAACTGCTTTAAAAGTAGTGGGAAAAAAAAAAAAAAAAAAGTCTCAGCATTAACATGTAAAGAGGTAGCAAGAGAGTGAATACAATTCCTCTCTTTTTTTAAATGTTCTATGCTTCCACTGAAATCACTGGCTTATTTCAGAGTTAATCTGCCAGTACTGAGTACAAGGTTTTAAGTCGACAGACATTCTAAATTTCTGAAGGAATTCAGGAACAAGAAGGCTGAGCTGATATTAGCAAAAGCATGTGTCATTAAAACCAGCTATAGCTCTATTGCTGAAGCAGATATCCCCACAGATTAATTTTTTCCACCTCACAAGCATAAAAAGTGAGGAATGTATGAAGGCACTTCCTTTGCTGAACCAGAATACCACAAAGCTTTATCATCAGCACACCTACAAAGATGTAATTTGGAGGCATGAAGGTAATTTAGCCTTAAGAGGGAACAAGCTTTTGCAGCAGCTATGTTGCTTATACTTATCAGAGCAAATCACCCTTCACTGAAATTCACCAAAGAGAAACAAGGCAAGAAAAGGAGAAAGGTAAGATAATGCTAGGATGCTAAGATCTTCAGTGTGCTGTGTCTCCCAGTATATTTTTAAAGGCTGCTTCTTTTTCAATTCACTGTGTATGAAGAAGGTCTGAAAGATTTAAGAGTATTTATTTGCCTTAGAAAAAAAAATACAAAAAGCTGCAGCCTTTGACTTCCTTTAACCTCAAAGGCAGTTGAAGAACCAGGTGGGCTACAATATAACAAGTACCAAAATCATGACATATGATTAAACTAAAACAGGAAATCAGTTCTCTTAAGAATTTAAATTCCACTAATGGTTTTCTGTTACCTGGTGAACAGAGATTGAAAGGATGGTACAAGATGGCAGATTTGATACTGCAGATGCTGCTGAAGTTGGAATTATGAATGAAATAGTTAAGTTTCTCCATGAAACTAGAATGACTTAGGTTGTGCATGCTTGGAAACATAGTCCTGTGACTGACTGACTTGGAGGAGCTGTAATTCTGTCCTGTGGCTGAGGCAAACTTGAGAGCTCTGCCTGGTGTGGATTCCCTGCAGACCAAGAAGTTACTAGATTGCTCAGGTAATCCTTCCCAGCAGGCAACACCTCAGTTGTCTTTTTCTTCTTTCCTGATGGATATTTACATAAAATCTCTAGGATATTCAATTTTTTCCAGGGCTCCTACCTTTGTTGCATTTGGTTGTATTTGGCTAATAGGTTTTAAAGTTATCTAGTAAAATTGCAGAGAAACCTACTTTGATGATAAAAGCTGGGCTGAAAATAAAGTTATAAAACTGAGATCCCCTGTGAAAGCAGAAGAAATACCAGTCCTAGGTATTTACCTTCTTAAAGAATGAACAGGGTTTTTTCCTATATCCTGAACAAATTAGACTGTAGATGACACATTATTAAATTTGATATTTGACATTAAATGCTACTTGCAGCCTGCATTGAAACCAGAAGGTTTGGTTACAACCTTTTCCATCTGAAAATTCAAAATTTTGTTACATCCCAAACTTGAATTCAGGGAATAGGTTGAACATCTGTCTGCTGCCTGCATCTCTATAGCCCAACTGTTCATCTTTTGAGTTTAATTAGATAAGATGGAGCGTTCCTCCTGCAAAGATGTCTGGTTTGCTCACTTTTTGTTTCTTTTAAAACAAAATATGTTCCTTGCACCCACTTAACAGATCAAGAGTAGAGTTACCCCAGTTGCCCTGCTGATTGTTTATCATCTTCTATGTGGAATTTCTTCTACACAGAGCCAGTCAAGATCATTGAGGCTTTGCATGGAAATAAGGTTTAGTACCTTGAAGATCTGCCCTTTTTGCTTATTTACATGATTTCCAATGATTTAAGTACAGCTGAGATTTTTTTTCCTTCATTGCTTCAGTGGTCCCTGCAAACTTCATTTCTGTTGTCAATCTACACAAAACTGGGGGAATTTCCACAGTGTTTGTGTAGAGGGAGCACAGTGTCAAGTTAAGTTTGCACAAGGTAGAAAAGATAAAAAAATAATCATGCACATTACATGTTAAAAATATTGTTTCCAGAAAAAGACAGAGCTATCAATGTAGACAGTACAGTACGTGGTTATGAACAAGAAAATGTTTAAGATTCATGTATGTACAAATGATACAATCTCAGCTGAAATCTGTACAGCTCTGGTTGTTGCAGTCTAGAAGGCTACAGAATAGGAGATTACAGAATTGGCAAGGAAAAAAGGCCCGTAACTGAATTAGAACATTTTGCCTAAGAAATTAAATAAATAAAAAGATATTCAAATATGCAGGCCTGAGGCTTAGGAGAGGACAAAACAAACAAACAAAAAACTTGAAAAAACAAAGCCAACCCTTCTCTGAGCACTGTAGAAGAATGGAAAACCAAGAGGGGGTGAGTGCTCTATTTGCATCCTATGAATACAAAAGGAGCTGAGCAGAAAGGAGCAGGCTTAAAACCTTCTTTGGATGGATATGCTTTGTTGCCTTTCTGTTAACAATTCAGACACTGTGAGAAAACCTGGTGTAAATTTGGAATTGTGATGTAATTGCAGTAATGTGTGAAAAGCCTGGGCAAACTAACAGCGTAAATGTGCTCAGGGCTAGCAGTCATCCGAATCTAAAACCTCCCTTTATGCCTGGGGTTGCAGCAGCTCCTAGAAGGGAAGACTCTATAAAACCAGTCTTCCTGGGGCAACAAGGATTATTTGTGTCTTTATGTGTTATCTCCTATGAAAAAGCACAAAATCACTAACAAGTGACTAACAAAAGGCAATAACCATCAGGATGGTGAGTAGGAAAGGACAGCAGAGGACTGGGATCAACCAACCCAAATCACACGGTGTTGCTTCAACACACAATAACCTGGATTGAGTGGTCAATACACTGGACTTGATGTATGGTGCCAATGAACGAAGTGTTACCTTAGGGGGTAAGTAGCTGTCACCTGCCCTAAGAAATCAGGAAACCACTCTAAGTTATGACTACTCTCTTTTAGGAAAAGTGCAATTGCTATCCCATTTCCCTTCCTTTACTTTCCTCCTTTCTAAGTTCTGTTTTATTAAGCTGTTTGTGAATAGGAAATACAGTATTTAAGGTCACTTTTTTGTAAATATTCTTGTATAGATTCTTCTTAAAGGTCTAGCAAACTGATTGCAAACACAAAAATAGCATAGAGAATGTGGTTTGAGAGTTTCCATTTTCTCAGTCTTGTAGTACAAGAGGAGGCAGGCTGTATAGCCGACAACTCTGAGTGTTGTCTTTTCATCAAATAATAAAATAGACTGTGTAACTTGCTGCTCAAGGATGTTATTAAAGTCAAATGCACAGCAGGAGTCTAAGAGGGAGGACAATATTCTCTTGTCCTGGATTACTGAATTTTTGGATATTCTTGTTATTTACATAACAGGCACTAAACGAAAAAAGCAGCTTGAAACACAGAGTTTAAACAAGCTAGTAATTAGGATGAAGTCTCCATCACCCCAATTCTGTCAAAAATATGTTTGAGTTTGCTTCAGTTTTGCATCTTCTCAAAAGCACTGGGAATCGACAACAGTTACAGATACACAGCTGGACTAAATGAACATAATGTTATATGGCAAGTTATATGCTTCAGTGAGCTCAACATTTTCTTAGAAATAAAACTAGGTTTAGCCCACAGAGAGAGCATGTCAATGATCAAACTATACATGCCTCAAGGAAAAACAGAGGAAGGAATCTCTAAGGTTTAATTCTGTAAAGCAAAGTTTCAAAGAGACTGCTGAAGAGCAAGTAATTGCTCCAAACTCTCTTTTTTTTTNTTTTTCAGTTCCCTTTAGGAGCATGTAGCCTTTGGGGGAATGTAAGAAATACATGTTACACAACTGTTCAAAAAATCCTTCATTACTGTAGGAAGTCAGTTCTTGTAGTCTACTTAGGCTTTGGGGAAATTCATTTATGCAGAGATCCATTTCAAATGTTACTATACAACTATTGGGGCTTGGAAAACCTTGTTCAAGATGCAATAGACCATGAAAATGCTGAGACGGATTTCTGGTTTTAGCTTTTCAAATAAATCTAAACTTTTAAGTTAAACTGCAATGGCCAAACATTAAGATCCTCAAAAGTGCTACCATTCCCTGTGGAAGGGTTTATCATGGTTCCACCCAAGATTCTTTTTAGTTCACTGTATTTGCAAAGGCTCATTTTGATATTCATTCTCCCACATATCCAAAATCTGATGGCAGTAGTCCAGCTTTACATAAAATGTAAAGTAAAATAAGCTTTACATAAAATGTAAAATGGAAGAAGAGAGTCCAGCTCTCACTGTAACCTGCTTATCTTCCTATTAGTGGCACAGTCACAACATTAATGCCAATGGTAGCAGAGCAGAACACAACATTTTTGCTTACATGTCTTTTTCATTAGTAGTTGTATGATAAAACTGAAGCACCACATCCTATAAAATAGAACAACGAAGGCTGTATTGTTAAGGCAGTTTTACAAGCAAAACCAAGATATACCTGAAGTCTGCATAAGGGTTTTTAATCCAGATATTGTGAGTAAAACCAGCAGCAGTACTGTCACATGCACATGTAGGCACATTCTCTGCCCACTTCTCCACTTCTGCTGAATGACTGCTGAAATTTCTTCATCAAAAGTAAAGCCTTTGGAGCAATGCTTTAGAGAAGGTTCAGGCCTTCTTCAAGATGTTAGTATAATGAGATGTCATTTACTTTGCATTACATTTTCAAAATCCCTGGAAGAGATTTGTAATTGCTAACATTTTTGTTCATCACTTTAAGATACTCAGTGTGCTCATCTGCATTTTAATATATTCAGATATATCAGTTACAAAAATATTTGTGTAATACCTAATGTTATCTATTACTTAAAAGCTGACTACATTCTATTGAAGTAAGATAAAATACAGAGTAAAGTTAGTCTCAAAAGACCTATGAGTCTCATTAGTAGTACTGATCATTTTAGTCAAAGAACTGCTCATATGCATTTTGGTTTGCAGAACTGGTGACCTAAATTTTTTCCAGATTCAGTGAAATCTAAACCACAGGACTGGTATTTTTCCTACAAAATAGGCAAAGCCAGAAAGAAATCTGTGGGGGAAAAAAGATTATTCAGCAAAGCAAGGAAAGATGAATTAAAAGATACTCTTTATCCTAAATTTAGCTGTGATTGTTATGTTTCTTTATACAAGATGTCAGAGCTATAGCAAAAATCTGGGAAAAGAACATAGGATTTTCCCTGGATTTTTTTTTTTTCTTGTGAAGAGGAAGCAGATAAACCTAAGACATCGATCCTGCAGGAAAAGATGTGGGTAATTCTGGTTTCATATTTGGTCTGGGGGGCTGTATCTCAGCTGCCTTTTGAGGGATGCTCCACACTTGTCTTGTAGAAGAATTATTCTCTGTCATGCATAAACCTGGCCATGCAGCACGAGAGAGAGTTTCAGAGAACCTCAGAGGTTCTCAGTAACTATAGCTCAGCCTTGGCCACCACTCTGCATCAGCAGAGACACAGGATGCCCATGGGCTGCCTATGAGCATTTCTGCAGGTGTCACATGAGGCTGACATCTCCATGAGGGACAGGTGCATCTTGGCACAAGGTTGTGTTCCACAGTGGTGCTGGAGGGTGAGTGCTGTTCTAACTACTAACTTCTGTTTACTTCTACTAAAATATCATACTCTCAAATAAAAGCATGGAACTCAGCGGCCTTGTGTTTGAATTGAAGTATTGTAGCTTCAGTAAAATTTGAGTGTTTGTAATAAAACAGATGTAAAAATACAAGTATTTTTTCCTGTAGCTGTTGTGTGACAACCTGTTCTTTCACGCAGTGAGACTAGTCTTTTGAATGCAACTGTTCATACGTTCACAGTGCCAGGAACTTCAGTCTCTCACACCTCTAAACTATTAACCTAGAATAGGTAGATACAAAAGGAAACAAATTCAATCCAATTATTTGGATGTTCAGCTAGAAAATGGTAGAGACACAAGCAGGCGTGCAATGACTGCAACAATGGTGGCCCAGGAAACAGCCCACACACTCCTACCCTCCCTCAATAAACAAACAGTAATTTCTGGAAAAGCATTTGCTTCTATATTATATAACGGCATAGTTCAAATTTCTCCCACCTTAGCAAGACAGCAGTCTACAGATAAAAGCTGACAAGTGCAAAAAACACCCGTCTGAAATCACAGTTGCGAGTAACTCAGTGAGACCAAGATGTTACAAGGAAACTTTGACAGACATTTGCTTTTAAGGTTACTAAAAATAGTATCACTATTAATTCCAGAGGGCATAAAAGCTGGAGCTAGACATTCATTTACTTGTCTTTGCACAGGCCTCCGCCTCGGGACTGTAAGCCCAGCTCCGAGCTGGGGCAGCACAGCAGGACTCTGCTAACTTCACACAGCTCTGCCTGCTTAAATCACAGAATTTGGCCTGGTTTAAGACTTGAGAGCTGTGTGATTCTGTTACCCTTGTTTCCACGTAGAAAACAGAAGCGTATGAAAGAGTAACAAGGGAGGGCACCAGCCGAGCAGTTTGGAACCACAGCAGTACCGCTGTGGGTTGCTAACTCCGACCTTGTGCCCGCACTTTGGCGAGGAGCCCTCGGAGCGGCGCGGCAGAAACCTACTGCATGCTATGTATACGCCAGCACAGCGCTCTGCCTTGAAATAAGAGCCGACAGGCAAAGCCACTGGAGTACATTGGGAGCATTGTTTTATTGCTGCTTTACTGCTGAGATTGCTGAATGCTCAGGAAAATGCCTGGCGCTGCTGCCGCACTGTTCCAGCAGGACGTGACCTGCTGCAGGAGATGGCTGCACACTGCGTCTCTTTGGAGTGCAGCAGCAGCTCGTGTGAATGCTGAAGAACTGGAAATATCAGCAGAGCTCTCTCTATGCAACTGAGTTTCCAGAAGCTGGACTAGTGCCAGCTAAACTAGCACAATTTAAAAGTCAAACAGAATTTCTACACCAGCCAGAGGTGTCAGCTGGACTAAACCCACATGGAAGCTGGTCTCAGGGGAGCAGAGTGGGCCTTTGGCTCCTCATCCCAGTCCTGCCGGCCCACACCACCAGCCAGGCCCCAGGCTTTGGGTCACTTTATTCATTTCCCATGCTTAAAGGTCCTTGACTGCATGCAGCAATCTTGGATTACAAAGGGGCAGAGGCTACATCTCAACTGTTTTAAGTGCTGCCAAGGAAAAAGGGGACTTGGGTCAAGCCTAAGCTAGACAAGCACAGAATTGTCAAACCAAGGCTTTCAATAAATTTCTTCCCAGAAAGTCATGAGTCTGCTATTAAAAAACAGAACTCACGCGGACTTAACAATAGTTTGGGGTTCTCTTTGTTTTCCATGTTCTTATATTCAGGTTTCTGTTAAAACCTGGGAACAGAAGTAACTTGTTTGGCTTTAGATTTTTAATTCCCAGTTAATTACCAGATTTTGAAATGACATTAAAAAAAAATTTACTACAGTATTTTAAAAATCACTAAATTTAGCAACTTTGAAAACACTAATGACCATATTCCTGATGTGCTAAACGTGCTCTGAGGATCAGAGAGAAGGATCCTTGTTTGTAACTCCTGTCAGAGAAGGAGCATAACTGATAAGCTTATTACAGCCTGTATTCCCATGAAGTCCCAAATGTGCAAGTACTTACTGGTAAGCTTCCAGCTGGTTTTGCAACCTCTTTTATATTGTTAAGATGTACCAGATATGACCATTCACATGCAGAAATGTTTGCAGCATCACATGTTGTGATTCTTGGGGCAGTCCTGTGGAGGGCCAGGATCAATGATCCTTATGGGTCGCTTCTAACTCAGGGTATTCTATGATTCAACAATTCTAACCTTATCCTTCTCCACATGTACATCAGATACATGGAAATATCTAATTTGGCCTCTCACACAACTGGTGGTGTATACTTTAAGAAGCCGAGCCCCAGTATTGTTTCATACACTGATCAGCATTTTTATTTTTGTGGTGTTGCTTATGTCTTCCAATGACTGTGAACAACAGCTACAAAGTTTATTTGAAATTATAGCCTTTGACCAGACAACATTTTGACATATATGCATTTCATTCAGCCTCTTGCCAGCTCTCCACATTTACTATCCCCGGCTGTAAAAATCTGATGAACATTTTTTCTGCCCTTTACTGCTGGAACATGCCGCATGTCCAGGACTGTGGACGAGACGGAGCCCGAGCTCGCTGTGCCTCCTGGTGGACACACAACCCCCTGCCTCAGTGCATTCACTACCTTCGAGCATCACTCTTCCTCTAAGAAACTTATACTAAAGCTTTTCTCATGTGTAACTGAGCTGCTTCCCATCACTAACCAATAGACTGACACTAAGAGGAAATTAATCCCTTCGCAGAGGTTTGTACAAAGAAGTATTTTTCGAAGGTAGGAAAGATCAGCATGCAGGACCTTACACATCACTCATTCACTTGCTACCAACAGCACAGCAGGACTTGCAGCATCTAGAGCAATTGACATCCTTGCTTAATGGGGAGATTTCACTTACACTTTGTTGCACACATTCTTACAAAACAACTGTATAGATTTCTGGGAAGAGAGTGGAAATGTGTTACTGAAAATTCGTAACAGCATTATCCAGAGAAGAGAAGTGGGTACCAGCAGACAAGAGGAGTGCATGTCAGGCTGTAGTTCATTGCCAACACCAATCCTGGGCAGTTGGAAATGCTTTTTCATTTATTTGGAGACTCCAATTACTGTCCTGATCATGATTTGTGACACTGGTAGTAGTGAAAAAGATTGGTCTGGCCTCAATTTACTAGGGAAATTGTTGTGGATTTTGGTTCTCAAGTCCTGTCCTCCAGTAAGAAGTAGTTCAACTTCAGGATATGATTATACATATGAAAACTAGGAAAGCATCAGACCAAAAAAACAGTCTCTTTTGTTAGACCAAAGATCCCTTAAGCCCCGTATTTTGTCTGCAGCAACTGTAAAAGTTGCCATGTGGGAAAGAAATTAAGAATGAAGTAAGCATTGGTTTACCCAGAATACCTTCCCATCTACCATCAACATGCAGGTGAAGGATTTCAGACATGAGCTGGACATGGTGCTTTTGTATTTCATAGTGGTTTTCCCTTCCATGACATGGTATGGTTGCATTTTGAACACATTTCAAGGTGACCTATTGGTGGAGACAAATAATCACAGTGAAAATGTGGCTCTAGCTCACTGCTGACAAATTCTGGTTTGTTTTGAAAATGTCACATTACACTGTCCATGGACTTTTTCAGTTATCATTGGAAGGAACTGTTGCTATGAAATGTTATGCATAACATGAAGCTGAAGAATTTCAGAAATTTAAAAGAGTAAGAAAAGCTTTCCTGTGGAAAAACTCACACAACTTTCTATTAAAGACTATCAAGACTTTCAGGCAACTACCTTTAAAATCTACTACTCAGAGATGCAAATTCTCACACAGATTTCACAGACTGTTATGTATGACAGAACCATGGCTTTGAAGCAATGGATTATTTACAGTTTAGCAGAATTTCTTGGCAGTAATTCACCTTCCTGTCATAAGATAGACACACCTCCTTGGAAATTTTCTTTCCTCTTTGAATGGATAACAAACACCAGGCTTTCTGGCTTATTCCTAGAGTGCCACCTCTTTGAATGACAAAACTCCAAACATTTCTATCTGTTTCCAGCTGTATTTCAAGTGCTATAGAGAAAGCAGCAAAGATAAAGCAATTGCAAAGAGAACACGCTCCCTCCCTCCTGCACCACAGTTACCAGATCCTCACCAATAAAGTACCAAAATTCCCAGATCTCCCTTTAGCTACAAAATCACTTGGCAGCTGCAGACACATCCATGGTACTTGGATTACCTGCCCTTTACAGAGAGGCTTACAAACCACAATAATTCTCAAATAAAAACAACCACCCCATGAGCATTGCCTGTCCATTGGTCTTGCATTGATTGATGACCTATCTTTCACATTCCTGCCTTTTCTCAAGCATGGGTTACTTCAGACCCCACCTCTCCAAATTCCTGTGCTTGTGGGCTGCGAGTGACAAAGCCTATGTCCCACTCACTCAGCTACAGATGGAAACTCCATGGGTTTATGGCTGGATGGATTCTTTCCTTTTTCTGGATCTCCCTGAATATTTTAACTGAAAGGGATGATTTGACACAATTTTACTTCCAAGAAAATCGTGGTTAAAACACAGGTTCACAGACAACTTGAGAAGGACCAGAAAAGCTAATGGTATATAGAAGTCTGATGACTTGGTTGATTTTTTTTATTTTAAAAATCTCTAAAAAATAAAATTGGATTTTTGTTTTGTAAATATGCATTCATGCCATGTTTCTTTTAGATAGAAAGAACAGGACTCAGAGAGACCCTCTGTAGTAATTTATACAAATTATCTGCTGATAATGATACACATATTTAATGTTGGTATCATCCTGAATCTTGGAATTCTATGTCAAAAAGAGAATATGGGGTACCTTTGCTTAGCAGTGTAAAACGACCCAAGCTGGGACTGCTTTTGTCCCAGGATACATCTTGTTCTGCACAGTGGGTCTCCAGGCTGGCTGATGGAAGTGAAATGCCTGCAAACTGCTTGCTTTCTTCTTTCTCCTTTCTTTTCCTTTCTGTAGAGTTTGTTTGTTTGTTTGTTTCTTGTTAGCTTCTGCAAAAATCAGCTGTATGAATCTACCTCACACCTGGCTCATGAATCCTACAGCAGCAAAAGAGAGGGACAGGCAGGGAGAAGAAGGACCATATCAGCTTCAACCCAGATTTCCCAGGTCCAACCCACAAAGCTGGACAAGAAAAAGAATGATGAAGCTGAGGACAGAAGGTTGTATCAATATTCATGCGTTAATTCTCTTCCTGAAACTGTTTGCCATCTAGTGGTTTGTTGGCCTCCTATAAATACAATCTTAAAAATAGTAAAGACTTGGAGGATATAATTACAAAAATTTTAAAAGTTCCCCAATGGGCAAGTACCTATACAAAAACCACCCCCCAAACATACAAGGAATTATGAAGTGCCTCTTGCAAAGTGTTTACCATTAGAATTAATGTCTCACAGAGACAAGGATCAGAAACTTGCACACAACCAAAGTGAGATTCAGAGAGATGATATGTATATACAGTTTGTAATTTTTTTCTTTTATTTCACTCTGCTACTCTTATTTCATCAAGAAGTCCTGGCCTAAATTGCTCCACCATTTTCTTCAAAATTGCCCACCCAAAACTGTACATTTTTTAGAAATTATGAGGGAATTAGGGGGTCTCTGTGTTTAGGGGTGGTGGATGTCAGGGAGCAGCAAGATTTGGCTGCTTTGCAACAGAAGGTGTTCTAGAAACTAAGCACAATTCCAAGGCAGATGAAAGCAGTCACTTCCTCAACAAGGATCCAGGATGCAGAGCAGCAACCCAGGGCCGAGATTAGATCGAGACAGTGGTCAGGGTCAGACCCAGCAGGGCTGCAGTGGCAAGGCAGGTCAGGGCCAAGGCAGGGTGCCCAGTCAGCAAGCCTGGATGAGGGCCAGACTCATGGAGATGTGAGGTGGGGAGAACAGAGCTGCTGCACAGCTGCCCTGCGGCACAGGTGAGGGCCGACACAAAGCCACAGGTTAAAAGGGGCTCTGGAGGGACGGTCAGGACCTTCCTTGCTGCTGCCTTTTTTTCACAGCTGCTCTTATCAGTGAAGAAACTGACCTTGGACTCTGCCAACTAAACTTCTGCAAAGGGGTAACGTGCTCAGGGCCATGGTAGTCAGAGGGCTAGAACAGAGCTATGGAACATTTCCAGCACAGGGGAAACACGTTCATGGAATTGGCCTTTTTTGTTAAAATGGCACATGAACAAAAACCGCACATGAAAGTAGACTGAAGCAAAGTTCAAAGACCTTACTCTGTTCAGCCTGGGCAAGCCAAGGACTCTTGCTGTTAATGATAGCTTCTTTAATGAGAAGCAGCAAAGGACATCTGCATTATTAACTAATCACACTGATTTAAAGCTCACTGATTTGAGGCAACTAATTAAATTTGTACATGAAAAAAAGATCAAACACAACCCTAGGATGTATCAGGGTCATACACGGTCGTGTAATAGGGACACTCAGACTCATCATATATTAGGGACACTCTATGAGACGTGAAGTGAATGTATTAACTAGTCACCCATGTTTCAGGGAGTTCAAACTGTGCACAAATGGCTCAGTGGGATAACCAGGAGAACAGTGAGAGTCTCCGGTATTATGGAAGGAGATTAGTAACAACAGTGACTAAAATAAAAGGACTGGAGGAGGTACAACAAATGATGGGTGAATGTCACAAAGAACAGAAACTGTTTTAATTTGTGAGCAGCCCTGGCTGTGGAAAACTGACAAATATTTCTGCACTCAGAGTTAAACTAATAAAAGAAATTAATTGAAAATTGATATATAATTAGGCTTTCTCCACTTCCAAGGAATGAAAATTTTTGACTGTTTTTCAGTGCAATTAATACAGGCAAGAAAACTTTAAGAAATGGATAAATACTTCTTTATTTAGTTGCTTGAATTGAATGTGACAGCAAAGGTTTACATTAGAAGCTACAGAGGGTCCCTTTCAGTCTTATTTCCTGCATTAACCATTAATTTACAACAAGCAGCCATCTGGTTGAAGCCAAACTAGATTATGAAATGTGTTATTTTGGCTTTACAATATTAGACATCCAGCTGGAACTGTACATATTTAGCTGTATACTGCCTTGAGATTGTGCATATATAACCCCTGCTATAGTGACGGCATTGAAATAAACTGCATTATTCATGGCCACATTCTCCTGTGGTGCAAAAGAGAGAAACCCACTGAAAATGAGGTCAGTGTGATTTATGGATCACTTGGTTTATGGACAAACAGTTTGGAGGCTCTTGGCAATTCCACCAGGACATTTACACCAGAACCCAGTCTTCTCCTTAAAGGAAATACAAAAGTTCAAGTTATATAGTATATGCCTCCCTTTCCAATCTTATTCTGATGAAACAAAATTATAAAGCGTTAAGAATAATTTTTGCAACCTCAAGTGTATCAGAGGTATCATTACCTCCTCTTTTTCCCCATTCATTTCCATTCCCATTCGAAAGGATTATTTCAAAGTAATTGTTACATTTCTTCCTTATTCACTCAGAACTCTCCAGATAGGGTGTGGTAGAATGAAGGGTATCTACACAGCCATCTGACCAAAACCATCAGAGACAAGTTAAGCCTGCATGTGCAGTCTGTGATTTCCCAGGAAATTTCAAAATTTCCCGTGGCACATACTGGTACTTGAACCACGCACCAAGAATGTTCACCCCCTGCTGACATTAGCACTGCTGTCCATTTGCTGATGGCGGTGTTTTAGAGGTTGGATCCTCTGTCGTAAGAAACAGTCATGAGGGACTGGGAATTTCTCCATGGTCCTACCCGGACAGCATAGGCGGACGGCTCAGACTCCCCAGCTGCCAGCTTGCCCGGGAGCTCCACATTATTATAAGCTCCACATTATTATTTCAAGGGAGTTCCAAGTGGCATCGACCACTTGTCCATCCTGGAGCTGGAGCCCACTCCCCCACGGGCCAGGCCTCCCAAAGGGGCGTTTGGGAAGCAGTGACGACCCTCTGGGTGACTCCTCCCCCGCGTGTCAGCGCCGAGTCCTTGCTGTGACAAGAAAGCGGCCCCGGCCGGGCAGAGGGTCAGCACGTCCCGGGCTCCATGACCCCACTCTCCCGGGAATACGAGCGCCGGCGCTTGGCTCTGGGGCGGGGGCGCTGCCGCCCGGGGGCACCCGAGGGCGCCTG
>WEIU01009112.1:40249-65295 GCA_013389925.1 Aegithalos caudatus
CCCCTCCGCCCCTCCCCGGCGCTTGGCGGTGGCACCGAGGCGCTCCAGGGGGGCCCCTCCACCGAGCTGTGCCCCGTAGCTCTGTGCCGGCGCTGCGGGCTTTGGCCCCGGCGAGGCCTCGCTCCGGCGGCCCCCGGGTGAGGCTCAGGGTCGGTGTGACCCGGAACCGCGTTGATGTGGCTTGTAACGTTATGGAGGGCTAAACCAGCGTTCCTGGTTTGTTAAGAGGTTATAACCTTACTAAAGTTGAACTTGTTCTTATTTAATTTTTTTTCTCCTGTTGTTTGGGTTTGGGTTTTTTTCTTCCCGGAAAAGTCTGGCTGGGCTTGTGGTAGCAGTTCAGCGCATATCAGAGAGAGCCTAATTCTTAAAGTGTTTTCTGCCTTTGGCATAGATTTTCTGCACTGAAGAGCGCTTTCCCATCTTTCTTCATGGAAAGACTGGACGTGACACTTAGTGCCATGATTTAGTTGACATGGTCACGTTTGGTAATAGCTTGGACTTGATGATCTCAGAGGTTTTTTCCAACTTAATTGATTCTGTGGTTCCGTCTAAACGTGCAGAGCTCCTCCTTTCCTCACCAGCAGGTATGAGTAGGTATTTCAGAATGCCTTATATCTGTGGGCATTTAATATTACACAGTCAACAGCTGTAGTTTTGATGCTCATTACAGGTAGTCACAGGTTGTTTATGCACAGCCCTCTGGCTTGTAGTCTGTATATTCAAAGATAGGTCAGAGTCTACAGCTGACTTTCAGTACTTGAAATGCAGAAGCTTTAAAAGCCTGATGTACTTTGTTGCCAGAGAAGTTTCCTAGACTTGGAACAGGACCTGCAACCAGCAGCCCAGCGGCAGGTGTGTAGCCTGGCCTGTTTCCAGAAGATTGGGATAGTGTGCCCTTGACATCAAAGATGTCTCAAGTAGTTTGCTTTTAAACTCTATTGTAGGTGATCTTTGACTTTGTTCCAGCAGATAATTTTTGTATAGAGAGAGACTTAACTTTTCTAGCCTAGGACTCCCATATGAGATGAGAAAGTTGCTAGTCAGATCTCTTCTCTGAAGGATTCTGCTGGTAATCAGTTGGTTTTAAAGTCCCTGGTTTGCAGTTTGTAATTAAAAAAAAATAAAGATGTGATGTATTGACAAGCTTTTTAAAAGGTATTAAAATAATTGAAAAAAGAATCCTATAAAGGGAAAGCGATTCCTTACCTAATAGTGATGTAAGACCTGTAATCCCCTCATGTCTTTCACAAACAAGCTGAATACAGAATGGAATTTATTTACATTCATTTTGGAAGCACACCAGCAAAAAAGCTTATTCAAACAAGTGTTTCCAATGTTGTTTATAAACTCAGGGTCACAACCTGGCTGAGCGAGTTGGGAGAAAATGAAAACTCTTGGGTATTATTGTTCTCTCCATTTATGCAGAAGTTACTTTCTCTGGGCATCACATTTGAGACTCAGTTCCTGACCTTTATATGATCAACCAGTGTTATTTCAGTAAAAGGATATATCATTATTTATGCATGTAAAATTAGCTGTATTTCTGTCTAGAGGATGAAGACCTCACTATACAACACATTCCCTGAGGTGATTCCTGTAAGCAGAGGTTTCTGAGAGTTTCAGTGGAGTACCAGGCATTTGTTCTCATTTCCATTTCCTCCTTTCTCTTGTTCCTTTTTTATCCCTTATCCCTTCTTTTAATTTCATGGTGAACACTAGTTATTTCAGAATTCTTTTATACCAATCTGATTAGCTGTACAATGTTTTTGGTGCACAGCATAATAATTGCATTCTTTAAAGATTAGTTCAGTTTTATAACTTCCGTTGATTGAGGCTTGTGTAATTGTTTAATTCATGGAACGATTTAAGATTCTCCTGATGCGATTAGGGCTGTTGGGTTTGCTGTTTCTGTGACTGGTTCACAGCATGTTGGTGTTTGGATAGTTGTTTTTCTTGATGCAAACAATGCCTGGGGTGCACAAAACCAATGTTATTTGAAATGTATGAGGCCTAAATATTGTTTCATGTGGGTGAGTTTTTTTTTTTAATGGTATCCCCCAGTCATTGAGAAGATTGGCTCAGTGTGTGTTTTGAATGTCTGACTACTGTGATTATTACATACACACACCTCTGAAAGTATTTTCACCAAGTAAAGCACCAGGGATTTTTTCTTTTAAATATTTTGGCTAAGTGAAGAGTGATAGAAGGTGGCAATAGCAAAAAAACCTCAGATCTACTAAAAGACTTAAGAAAGCTATTTAACTTTACACAAATAAATAAATTTTAGCTTCAATTATAAATCAGGGCGAGTTAGGCCCTGTCAAAAGATGAATTACTGTGCCAGTTTTTAACAAAAGTCAGTGACCTGGTGCTGATACTTCCCTGTCCCCTTGCTGCATGCCACACCATGAGGCACACACAGCCCCTGTGCAGGTCCTCAGCTGGCTGAAACAAATGTCAGCTTGCCCCTACTGACAAGGAGATCCATCCCACTGCTGTTTCCTTGTTTTTGTTGTGGGCAGTGGCACTTCTGTCAGTTCTGCTTTCCGGGTCCGGTTGTTTTTGTGCTTGATTTTCGTCCACGTTAGCGAAAGGAGTTGACTTGTGCTAATACTGGTGTGAGGATGATGGCAGGGTGGTTTGGAGTGGGGATCACCTGAACCCACAATTTGTACTGTAAAGAGATTGGTTTAATCTGATGGTGAAACCCAGATTGTGTCATTGCAGCATAAAGTTGCAGTAATTCCAAATGGTGTAAGTTTCATTTAGGGGTCAGATCTGACTCTGCTGGTTCTGACATCTGTGGGGTTATTGACCTTGGCTTTCAGCCGGTGCATTCCCAGAGCGAGGTTACTGCAGGACGGTGTGAGCACTGGAGAGGAGGAACAAAGGAGTGGGGGCAGCACTGTTCCTTACGTGTGTGTCACTGTGGTGTTTTATCAGATTCAAGTGTAACCACAGGTGAAGACAGTTTCAAGTGTGTTTTGAAAACTGGGAGGGAGTTGACTTGTCATTTATGAAAGTTCCAGGGATCTAATGGATGCCCAGGCATCTTACTGTTCGGTCCATGGTACTTGTGAGTGCCTAATCCTATAATGAAGAGTATGTTAAGGATATTGGAATAAATATTTAGTACTTGCCACGTCTCTATACCTTTAGCAGAACATACCCAGAAATGCAAGTACACGTTGCACTTTGTGTCTCCTGTCAGCGTTGTTTTTGTCACGTTGACAGAAACATTTCAGCAAAGGAGAGTGTACTTTGAGCTTGGGAAGGGCTTTTGGAGGCAGTTTAAAATTGCACTGTCAGACGTTAACTTAAACTCTCAGAATGTGAATTTCTACCTTTCCAGATGCAGTCTAAACCCATCAGCCTTAAACTCCCAGAGGAGGTGGTGAATTTTGTACTAGTTTATCTAAGTGGGTGCTTGTTTCCTTGGTTCTGCTGTGGGAGGTGTTAACATAGCTGAGGAGCAAAATGAAAAGCAGAGTGGTTTCTTAAACCCCCACAGAATGGTTTGCTGGTGGTCCTTGGATATCACAGGTGACTGTGCAACATAAGTAATTTTTTGTAAAGATATATCTTTAAGATTTCTTAAGATTCTTATGGAATGCACTTTAATTGCATTCTGCAGGTCAACCCTTTGTTAACAATCATAGTTTTGAAATGAATTTATAGTTAGTAGTGGCTTGTGGCTGCCTTCTGCAGAGTGGACTGAGGGATGATGGAAAAAGAATTGAACGTGACATCCTAATGAATCATCCTGGGGCACACTGGTGCCAGTGGAGCTTGACTTGTGGCAAGTGTATGAAGTCTATAGCAACAAACATTTGTTGTTGTTTCATAACAAGCCAGGACTCAGATTGCTAAAAACACATTCTTTTACAGCCAGTTACAAAAATAATTTGTTCACAGATTTTTCAGCATGGCCACTTTGAAATTTTTTCTTTAATATTCAGATGTACAGGTTAGAGTTTTCCAGGGGGTGACTTGATTTTCAATTTTGCATATTTTTCATATGGCATAAATCACTCAAGGCCCACAGTTACTAAGAGTATGGTAAATCCATGTGGTTCTTAAACATGGATTTCACATGGAAACCTAAGTTTTTGAATTAGCTTTTTACTTGCTCTTTTTTATCTGTCATCTCTTGGCAGATTCCTTCACTGTCCATCCAACAAGTTTTTGTTTTGCTCACTTACTGTAAGAAATAAAAAGGTCTGTTTAAAATCGAACACACTGTATTTTATTCGTATATTTAACGTTTTCCTTTCATTTGCATGTGAAATAAAATAATACGGAATGCAAAAAAAATTAATGTTAAAAGCTTTAGTCTTAAGACATTTTTGTGCAGACTGCAAGTGAATTTCTTCTTAAACAATTGTCTGGAAAAAAGGAAAAAAAACCCTTTATTTCCTTGAAACCAGTATAAAAATGCTGTAATTAATATTTAGAAGATGAACTCCTCAGAGGATCTGTGCCTAAAAACAGCAGAATGCTATTGGAGTATTTCCATTTGTAGGAGGAGAGAAGAATTAAATTTCAGAACTAATAAAGTAAAATATCTAAAACTCTAAGCAGAAATAGGAAAATTTAGAGTTTATCCTAAATGATAATTATGAGAGCAACAAAAAATTCATAAATCTAAAGCAAGAATTCACTGAAAGGTATGGAGAGAAACATTTAAAATAAGCTCCTTTATTTGTTAAAAATACAAATATTGTGGCTTAAGTAAACTGACTGTCTTTGGTGAAAGGCAAAACATCTGGATGCCATATAGCTTGTTGTGACAAAACAGACACCAAGGGTTTTTTTTTTTCTTATTTTTCATGGTCTTTGTTCACTATGCAGCAGTGAAAGCCTGTACCTGTTACAGTTTTTAAAAGTAAAAAACTTTCTCTTTTCTTGGAGTTGGTAGTAGTAGTATCAGCTATTATTTTAATAGTATTCAATCAATTCTGAAGTGCTAAAAAAGTTCTAGGAGTCTTTAATAGTATTATGTACTGTTCTTTTTCAGCTCAGAAGATAAAATAACTGTTCATTTCATAAACCGTGACGGTGACAAACTAACAGCCAAGGGAAAACCTGGGGATTCACTGCTGGATGTTGTTGTTGACAATAATCTAGACATAGATGGTTTTGGTAAGTAGATTCACTGAATGTTTTATTCAGTATCTAGAACTTATGTTCTTCTTCATGCATTAATATTTATAGTATCATTTAGATTGGAAAAGACCCTTCAGATCATTGAGTCCAAGTGTAAATGAATATTTTATATGTAAAACATAGCTGTAGGGTTTTTTTGCTTGGATTTTCTCCCCTTTTTTCCTCCTGCAGGTGCACAGAATATTTTGGTCCAAGTTTTAAAAAATTTCTTGGGGTGATTATTGAGTATTAAAGAGACAAAAATGCACAGAGTGCTGTCAAAGCGGAGTCTGAAACAGACTGCCTGCAGACCTCTTCTGAGCTGAAAGCTTCTGTTCTGGAGGCAGCACAGAACTGGTGTGTTACCTCTGTAGTGCCAGACTCTCAATTTATTATCAGGCTTTTTGTAGCACCATATCTATAGCAGAGGATTGCAAAGTGAAAGGAACAACCAAATCCTTGTCAGTTAGCAGGGAAGAGCAAGGAGTTTAATTCTTATTAAAGAACTAGGGCAAAGAAGACATTGTGAAATTCTAACTTAGTACGACTTCCAGTTAAAATCAAAACAGGAGGAAGTCACAACTTCTCTATTTCTTCAAACTTTGGCACTTTCCATAGTTAGAATCATAGGATGGTTTGTGTTGGGAGGGACCTTGAAGATCATTCAGTTCCAAACCTCCCTGGCATGGGCGTCTTCCACCAGCCCTCGTTGCTCAAAACACTAGACTACATTGCTCAAAGGCATTAGGTAATTGCAATTAAATACCTTGGAAAAATATTTACATGAACATGAAAAATTAATAGAACTAAAGCAGAAAGTTGTAGTACAGTTTTCAGAACTGAATGCATAACGTGAAGCAGTTGGTGGAAAAAAGAAAACAGCAGAGTATTGTGGCACAGTTTGAAATTTAATGTTTTAGCTAAGTTTTGTGTGTTTTAGCTAAGTGCAAGTAAAATTTACTGCTAGTAATAAAATCTTTGATAAGATTTAAAATCTTAATGTCTGAGGCATCTTTTATGTCTAGAGTTGCACATATCTAGGGAAGAAAAATTGTCTCAAAAATCTGTAATGCAGTTAGCTTTATGTATCACTTATTAAATGAGTCATTTAGGCTTATGGCTGGTCTGCTTGTTTTCTACAGGAAATGTTCTCTGTGTCAATATCAGCTGTGTTAAAGCATTGTGGTAAAGTGGGAAAAAGCCATGCTGTCAATAAAAGGAAGCCAAACTGAAAATTGGGAATACTGTTACAGTCTTTAATTATAATATGTGCTAGTCCCTTTTCAATAACCACTTGCTAATGAAGCATTGTAGTAGGGCAGAGAAATAATGTAGTAAAAATGTATGTTTTGTGTTTAAGAAAAAAGTAATGAGGGAAAAGTAAAATGTAAATCCGGCTTATTTGCTTCTATCACTAGGGGGCATCCCATGTGCATTAACAATAATAGAAATATCTTTGTATAAAGGGTTACAGAGCTATTGAATGATTCAGCTGCACTCAATTTGTTTGTTATTGCCAGATTTACATTTGTGGAAAGACCTTCCACTGTTCAAAGAGACTGCTCAGTGTTCATTCCTCCCCCTCACCCCTTCCCTCGCTTCCCCAGCGCTAACTGTGATCCTTAAGCTGCCAATGTGACAAGTTTTACGCTTGGCACTTTAATTAAACTCTGCTTTTTCATGTGTATTTGAAGATATGATACAATTTAAAAATCAAATGTTGTATTACAGTGAATATATGTTGTTGGTACTGTAACAACATGGTGCTTTCTGTGTGGTCCTCGTGGTCTAATGATGAGTTCTACTATTTCATTTCATAGCAGTGGTTATACATACAATCTTGTTTCCCTTATTTCCTTATGACTACAAAGGTGATGTGGTCACAGTATTTTTGGTTCTGCTCTCCTTAGAAATAAGTAAGTAAGTGAAGATTGGCTAATGTGTTATCTTATTCTCTTCTGTCAATTTAAATCAGAGCCTGAGGTTTGTAATCTCCACTGTATTTAGCTTTCCCCCTCTTCCTGAAGTTGCATATTTAATTTTGAACACTGTGGAGAACTTGGTGCCAGCCCAAGACACAGCTCAGAGACTGTTAAGAGTCCAAATTTAAGAGTCCAAAATTTTAGTGTGCTGTGTGACCCAATTTTTGTAGCAGGTAGGTGGAGTTGGTGTTTGTGCTGCTCTGCCCCAGCAACTGGTTAGGTCCTTGACTCATACTGGAACACCTGGCAATCCATGTAGGCCATCTCTCTGGACTGACTACCTTTGTTCTGTGAATTACTGTTGTGTTGAGTGAGAAGAAATAAGTATAAAATCCCTCCTCCCCGTACTTCTGAGGAATTGTTTTTGTGTAGCAGGTGTCTGCTCTTGAACTTCTAGAGAAAACCTTCTCAAATCCATGGGAGAGAGATAAGAAGGATCAGCACTGGAAATAAATAAAGTAGTGTTGATTGACAGCATTGTCTGCTTTTGTATTGTAGTAGAAAGCTATTCTTTCTTTAAATGTTGAAAAGGGAATTAGTTAAGTATTTTAACTGATTACTTAGCATTTTTTAACTGATTACTTAGCATTAAGGTAAATCTTGGTGCTGTAGTAACTGTAGAAATACTATTAACAGTTGAATGCAGAGTAGGTAGGCATATGAATGTGGGAATTTGAAAACTTGGGTTTTTCTGTTACCTTGATTTATTTTCCTTTAGGTGCATGTGAAGGAACGCTAGCCTGTTCAACTTGTCATTTAATATTTGAAGACCACATATTTGAGAAACTAGATGCAATTACTGATGAAGAGATGGACATGCTGGACCTGGCATATGGCCTCACAGAAACGTAAGGCAACATAAGACTTCCCTACATTACTTCCCCAAAGAATGGGAAGAAAATTTTGCAGATGGGGCAGTTCAGTATTCTTGGAGCACCTTAATCAGCTTTTAATGAATAGCTGGATTCTGTTATGCAAACGGGACTGCCAAGTTTCAATGTTGTTTGTCTGAATTAGTATTAAAAAATGTCAGTATTCTTTTTGTGACTGAGAAGTGTCAGTTGTCAGTACTTTGTTTTCAGAGGGGTCTGGTGCAGAAATGTTAACACTAAAGTATGACTGGAAACCCAGTTCCTTCCACAAAAGCTCTGCCACTGCTGTCCTGTGTGTCGATTTTCTTATTCTTGTTTCTCTTCCCTTCTGTTTTCTGTCCCTTGTTAGTCTGTAGCTAGTTAATGTATTTTATGAATGTGTTTCTGTCAGTAGTTTAGGTTTTGGTCAGATCTTCTTTTCACAGAGTCACAGAAGGGTTGAGGTTGGAGGGGACCTCTTGAGGTCTGCTGGTCCAACTCCCTGCTCAAGCAGGACCACCTAGATCCGATGTCCAGCACCATACCCAGACAGCTTTTGAATATGTCCAAGGATTGAGACTCCACCTTCTTCAGCCTCCCTGGTATTTATGTACACGGCTAAGAGCCTTCCTCCAAGCCTTCTCTAGGACAAACAGGGTAGAGATCTGTCAGTGTACATACTTGTTACGCTTTGACTCACATTACAGTGCTCCATGTGCACATAAACCAGGTTCCCTGTAGGAAAAAACTGATCCTGAGGTGTGCTCTGACTGCTGATAGGCACTAGGATTAGACTAGTGGTACTCTAAAGTAAACCTCTGTTCTGTATCACCCCCACCATCACACATCTTGTAGTTAGGATGTTAATCCTCGTCACAGACCCATTCCTGGTGGGATGTTGTACCTGCTGGTGCACAAGTAGCCTTTATCACAGAGCATGCCCACACAAACAGCAGGCAGCTGTGCCTTAAGAGGTTTTATAAGCCCTTTACTTCATGTTTCAACAGAACCCCTTGAAGTTATTTGACAATATTTCCAATTGTGTCAGAGGCTTTATACCTGGTCTGTGTAACATAGAGTTTGTCTCTGCAGAGAAGTACTCTGAATTAACTGGTCTATCTCCTTATATCAGTAAAAGGAATCTTGTACTCATAATTTCTACATGACAATACGCTTTCTCACTTCAGCCAAATCTGAACATTTATTGGAGGTTGGAAAGGCAAAGAAGTCAAGCTACAGGAAACTTTTAGTTTCTTTTGTTTTATCATTTTTCCTGTCTCAACCTATTTTCAGTTTTGAAAAAAAAAAAAAAAAAACAACCCATAAGCCTTTTAAGCATACCATAATAAAGAGTTCAGAACCAGAATAATTCCTGAATAGCTCTGGAGGCATATGATCTAATAAAACCTTTTTTCTTTGGCTACCTTTTAAGGAAAGGTTTAAACCAAGGAGATTTTACTGAAGAACTGGAAAAAAGTAGCAAGCCAGAGCTCTCTGATTAAATGTTTCTATTTTCCCTGTAAGTTCTTCATACCAAATTAAGCTTTAGACCCTTCAAAGGTGTTTGGTACTTCTATTAGGTTTTCCTAGCATCACATTCTTTCTATGGCCAGGGACCTTCCATTTATGTGAGAGGATGACTCCTCTGAAAGACAGAGCTTTAAGTGGCTGATATTTGCTGGCCTCCTCTGCTGATGTAAATTTGTATAATGGAGATGCACTTCTATGTTCTGTCATAGGTATAATCATAGAGGCTTATTCTTGTCAGTGACTCTGTATTTGGTGGGAAAGTTTCAGCCAGCAACTGCCATGAAAGCTTGTGTTTTCTAAAATGAAGGATTAATTAGGTTAAAATTAAATTATTTTGATTGACTGCATAACAGTTGAAAGTCTAAGATGGGAGAGCACAAAGCCTGGCAACTTAAAATGAGGATATTAAAGCAAAAAACAAGATGAGAAACAGCTTGCAAAAAGTAGGCAAATACTTTTGTTTCTAACCTGTCAGAAACAGGAAACTTTGTCTACATGCAGAGCCAATGGGTGATGTAGAAGGTGCACGTAAAATAGAAATAAAGCAAAGTTTCTTTTGCATTGTTATCTCTAGAGGTTTTATGGGCTGTCCCTGTACTGGAAGGTTTCTTTGCAGAGAGGGTGGCATATTCTGTGGTATTCTTTCAAACTGATGTGTCCATAGAAGCAGTATTACTGCAGATAAATAAACTGAGTGGTAACAAATAGTAATGGCCAGAGAGCATTCACCCAGGAACTCTACAGGAGTTCAATATGGCATTTCTGAACTGCTGTTTGTAAGACTTAATTAGCTGGTTTGAAACTGCTCCCAATCAAAGGAATGGGAAGGCGGGAATCCAGCTTTCAAAATGAGATTCAGCATTTTAACGTTAGGTCCAGAACTGAAGAGCATAGTTGTGATTCCCTGGGCTGTCACTTTTCTATCCTATCTGCTATGGGTAAGGAAAGAATTCAACAGAGCTTTTATAGAGGGATGAAGCAAATATGGACATTCTTCATATAAGCCACTGAGATGAAGAAAGATCTTGCAGTTCATGGAGTTTACTTAAGTTTAAAATTGTTTACAAAATTGAGGTGCAACAGCCTAAGAGCAAAGGCCCTATAAAGGTTAAGTAATTGGTTAAAAAAATCTTTTAACAAGAAGTATTAAGCTGCCTGGTGAGTGTATGTGATCAACAGCATGATGTAAAAGTGATTGGTGCTAGGTTTTAATTAGTGTGAGCATCCTTCTGAAAGACTTAGGAAAACACAGTGAGGAGTAAGGTTTGTTTACAATGCTGTGGTAATATCATCACTTGCCTGTGAAAACATGCACATGGATTTTATGCTTTTGAGCAATAGGAAATGACAGTTGAAGTTAAAAGGCAAATGCAGATAAATGGATATGGAGAGGTGGATAAAAGAGTGGGAGCTTCACGTTCTTGAAACAGGTTGTCAGCTAGCTAGTGTCTTGCCAGGGATTGGTGCCCATCCTTGCTGATGTCTTTAGTATTCTATACTGAAATACTGAGCCATGGACACTGAATTAAAGTTACCCCAGCATTGAAAGCAGCTTGTGATGTCTGTGGAGTTTTGTTGTGGTATTAAATCTTCTGGTTTTAATTGCTTGTGTGCAACATCTGGTTTTCTCGTGCTGAATGATAGGTATAGAAATGAAGGACGACATCTCCTCCGGTGCCTTGAGTGTTTTATCCTTCTTCTTCCTACGTTTCTTGTCTTTTCACTCTTACTTTTCTGGCTTACACCCAATCTTGAGTTTTTCAATTTGAGAACACTGACCTCTGGATGGAGGGACTAGGCTTCATTCAGATTCCTTGCCTTTATCTCTTCAGAGGTGGCAGATGTCCCTTGGGAGATGAGGCATCACTCCCTGCACTGGACTGAGCAGTTAGTGACCCACTGAAAAGGGAAGGGTCACCCCTATTCTGCATTGCCTCAGTGAGCAGGGGGTGCTCAGCTGTGGGACTTCCCAGTGTGCTGAGCTCTGTGCTGGCCATAAATCCTGGCTGTTGCCACACAGATCCTTGTGCAGATGCACGTGTTTCGCTCCTGTGCTGGATTAAGGCCCTGCACAAGGGTGGCTGTTCCTAGTTCCTGGTCTGTTTGGGATGGCTGAGTGTTGGAGGCATAAGGGGTAAATGCTGTTAGATTGCTGTGGGCTAGAACTAACAACCATGTCCTGTTTCCCCACAGATCACGTTTAGGCTGCCAAATCTGCTTGAAGAAATCAATGAATGATATGACTGTTCGAGTACCAGAAGCTGTGGCTGATGCTAGACAATCAGTAGATATGAGTAAAAACTCCTAAAAGAAAATATCCTAGGGGTTTTAAAGAAGCTTAATTATTTTTATAACTTATTTTTAAATGTGTAATTAAATATGGAAACTTACATAATTGTGAGTTATTTTATATAACTATCAATTAGATTAATGCTATTTTAATTTTCTTTATAGAACCTCTTATATTTTTACGCTTAAAATGCAATAATACTTCTTATAAGTAATCATTGGATTATAAACATTAACGAATATATTACAGATTTCATATAACATTATTCTGCCAGAACATTTAATGACCTTTAAAAACTGGATCACTTGTACAGGACTTCTAAAACAAACTGAGCATTTCTAGGTGTCAGACCTGAATGGGGTCTTTTTGAAGTGTTGCCATTAAAGATAGTGTGCTCAGAGCTAGTTAAAATTCTCAGTAAATATGGTACTTCTTCAGCAAATAGTGGATTTTCAGGATAGGAATTTTCCAGACTTTGAAATCTTAATGAGATGTGGCAAATGTTGTCTTGTGAAAATACTGCTAAACCCATGAGCTGTAGGAGCTTGTGGTTTAACCCAGCAGGCAGCTAAATGCCACACAGCCATTCACTTGCACCCTGCCACTGCCCACCCCCCTTCCAAATGGGATGGGGAGGTAGACTTTGGGGGAAAAATAGTAACATTCACATGTTGAGATGAAGCCAGTTTAATAGGACAGAAGTGGAAAGGAAAACAACAGTGATAATGACAAATAAAATACATAAAACAGGTGAGGCACAACACAGTTGCCCACCACCTGGTGACTGATGCCTAGCCAGTTTCTGGGCAGTGACCCCTGGCCAACTTTTGCACCAGTTGATATTTTGAGCATGATGACACCATATGGTCTGAGCCTCCTGTTGGTCACTTGGCTGTCCTGTGTCTCCCAATTCCTTGTGCACCCCCACAAGGCAAGGTGAGAATCTGAAAAGGCCTTGACGTACTTGTTAAGCCATGTTTACGTTATACAGCCAATGTGTTACCAACACTATTCTGATTCTAAATCCAAAACAGCGCTCTACCAGCTACTGGGGGGAAAATCAGCTCTCTCCCAGGGGAAACCAGGACAAGCTGATGCAGATTTTGGCACCTGCAGCTTAACCCTGGGCCAAATCAGATGTCAGTAAACCTCAACAATATTTACATTTGACTACACCACAAATACTGGGATGGACTGGGCTTAGAAGAATGAGTACTTGGAGCTGTGTAATGGGAAAACGTCCCCAGTGGAATTACAATTTACCATCACAAACTCTGATTGTTCTGTGAATATGCCTGCGTTGGGATTGAACAGGACAATGTTTGTCAACATCAGATTTGTTCTGAAATCTTTATCCCTTTTAGTTTTGAGCTGGTGCAGGAGGCAGTCTGAGGTTAGCTCGGGTGTTCAGCTTGAAGAGTTTGCTTGATTCTGGGCCTTGCTCACAGGATCATTTCCATAATGGTTGATGCCAAATGACCAAGTGTATTTGTTTCATAAAAATGGCCTGGGTTCCTCAGAAGGTACAGGGAAACCCCTGTGGTGAGATGGTGTCTGCATTGATGATGAAGCACTTTCAGTTGAATATTGTTATAGTCTTTATAAAGTAGCCCAAATAAAATAATGTTTCTAAGACTGTTATTTTCTCCAACTTTACATAAATACTTAACAACTACTGGTGATAACCAGTTCCTGTAACTTTTGAGTTTTTTGGGCATTTACGTATATATATATAAACCATGTTTGTTTACATTTGAATGATCTAATGCATTAATTAATGCTTTCCATGAAATGGTGACAATGTTATCTGGACATCTTTTCTTCCATTATATATATATATGGGAGGGGAGAAAATTATTTTTCCAGTGTCTATTATTGGGATTATTTTGAGCTTTGTAAAGAGGAAAAAAAAGTTCCTCTTTATTATAATAATTAATATTTTCTAGAAATTTATTTAAAATAGATGTGGATCAGATTCTTTTATTTCCTCTCTTAGTTACCTCATTTCCTTTTGTTACCTTTCAACTTTGTCCAAATGCAAGGTATACTAATTGTGGTCTGCTCAAAACTTAATTATGTAGGGGTTTCAGAATATACTTCTGATGTCATCAGATTCAAACTAAGATTTCAGAATTAAAATGTCCAGGCTTTATGAAGGGCAGAGAAAGAAAGCTCAGGGAGAAGGGTGGGCATAAATTGAAGAAATGTTCTGAAGATGCTGCTGTCTTCCTCTTCTGCTGCTGTGACTCTAGACATGACTGAGAGGTCACCGTCACACAGTCAGACATTAAGATAAATCTCACTTTGTATTGCCTTTGTCCTGAGCTCATTTACATACAGCTATTACTATTAAATCTTGAGGCTTTGGGTTTGTGTTTTTGTTTTTTTTTTTTACATGAGACAGCTCATCAGCTTCTAAGAGAGGGAACTTGGGTCATAACCAGATGTGTTGTGCATTTGTACATCAGAAAGAAATACAAGGTTTTTAGTATACCTGTGAGGTTTAGGGGTAGGTGTTGATATTTACTTAGTTTTGGGCTCTTCTTGGTTTTTTGTTTTGTGTTTATGGGATTTTTTTTTCATTGGGTTGTTTGGGGTTTTTTTCATACAGCACCAGGTTTACTTCTTGTGGGAGTCTTGAAGTGCTTAACACTGTGTTAAACAAATGTGGAGCAGCTCCCAAGTGAGTTTTCTTTCTAAGCCAAGGTGGTTTCATTGTGTGTTTCCTGTGACAGTTTCTCATTACAAAGACTTTGACTCTCCTATAGCGTGCCTGTGGAATGAATTACTCAGCACAGCAAGGCAAAAAAGGACACTTCGAAGTTCATTTTGAATTCTAGAGGTATCCCATACTGCATGCAAGTGGAAATCTCAGAACACAAAGGAACTGACTTGTAGTCCCCAAAATGCACAGCTCAGAGATACTAGTTTATTGTCAAAATGATTTGCAAATAAATCTTATTTTTAACCTCTTTCTGACACCTTGTTTTATGGATTTTTTTTCCTTCTTGTCTAAACTATTGAATGTATTTCTGGGTGAAAAAATGGAACTTACCCATTAATGGGGCATTTTCAAGTGTAAATATGAATTGTTGTGCGGTGATGCACAATTATAGCACCAAATTAGTTGAATACCTGTTTACTTCCCTGTTCAAATAAAGATTATGGGTAATTTGCTTTCTTAAAATCATTTCCTTTCTCTGTTAAAAGATGAGGTCAGTGTGTTTCTTCTGTCTGTCCCCCCTCAGAAATGAGGAGCAAATTAAAATTGTTTCCTTTGTGTTGTAAACTAAACTTCAGAAGCATACTCCAGGTCTGGGGCTGGCACAGACCTGTACTTCACAAAGGTGGGGGGAATTGTGGGTTGCAGTGTCTCCTGTTGCTTGTGGGTAAAAAGGTCCTTTGGATTGGGCTGTTTGTGAGAAGGTCAGGCCAAAACCCTCCCTCTGCCTTTTCAAGACTGGGGGTGAGTTTGTCTGTGTCCCTTTCCTCTACCACCCTAAAATGCAGTCAGGCCCAAGCCAGCATTCCCACCTCTGTGACATTTTGTGTGTTTGTGTGTTCCTGAAGGGAAAAGAAGGGTGTGCCTTGCATTCCCACACCACCACATCTTGATATGTCAGAAGTTCCCATCTGGACTGCAGGCTGTCATGAGAGTTAAAAAGGCAAGTGCTGTAAGCAGTTTGTGGCTTCTTGGACAAAAACTAAATTTTGGAAGTTCTTTTTTTTTTTTTTTTTTTTTTTGGCTATGGGGCTTCAAAAGATTTAAGACAGCCATGTCCAAACCTAATTCACATCCCAGTTGGAGGCAAGATGAAAAGGCTGCGTCCAAAAAAGCTGCAGGCATGAGGCAGTGCTTGCCCTGCTCACAGGTCCAGGCTAGAATTCTCCACAGCCTATATGTTGCCCTTGCAAAGGACAATGTGGTATACAAAGATAGAGAATACAAAAAAATCCTTATTCCTTGGGAGAAAAAAGGAGAAATAAGCCTTTAAAGGAGGAGAAGAGATGCTCAAGCTGATTCAGAGAGTTACCAAATAGCAGAAAACCCTGGGAAGAGGGCAGCTGTTTGAAATGATTTCTCCTCAAGTGTTCTGATGTGAGTGGGAGTTTCCTGCATCGTGGCCGGGGCTGTGGTCTCTCAGGGTGGCCGTGTAGATCCACGTCCTGCTGGGGGCTGCAGCGCCTCGGTGCTTGCTCCCTGTTGTGCTGCCAGGAGAGGCACGCTCCATCCATAAGCAAACAGGCATTAAAAGTAACCCTGAGATTTACTTTCTAATCCACTGGCCACCACTTGCTTTTTATGGAGTTAAGCAGAAGTTTTTGATATGAAGTAGTCCAAATTTCAAAATGTCTTTTTAAAAGTGGTTAAGCAGTGGCTTAGCATTTGCAGCTTCAACTCTTCGTCAAAAAGCTGTTGGTTTATTGTGCTCGGCCAGGCGTCTCTGGGGCTGCCCTTCACAGTTCTGGAAGCTCCCTTGACCCCAGCCCAGCCAGGAAAAGGCTATTCCGTGTATTCGTCCCTGTGCTTCCATGTGCTCGGGTCCAGCCGGCATCACGTTCTCTGCACCAACCCTCTTCCATAGCGCGGTGCCTCCTCCCCGAGCCGGCACCTGCGGGAGATGAGAAAACAGAGCGGGATTTGAACAGGCTCGGTGCCACCTTCTTGCTGCCCGCTCAGGTACAGCGGGGCCGTCCCGTTTGCGGCTCCTTTAGAGAACGCGTGTTGCAGACATTCCTCCGGCTGGTGCTGACCCCAGCTGGTACATCCCTGCAGCACAGCTCCCGGGATTAAAGCGCGCCTGGGAGCAGACGCAGGCGTGTGAGCCAGCCCCGCTCAGGCATCGCCGCTCGCTCTGCAGCCCGTTCCGTGTCTGTGTTGCTGAAGGGAGCGCTGGAAAAGCGCTATGGCCGCATCGGGCCGGGCTGCAAGGCTGTCGGTGTGCCGGGCACAGGCATGCACCGTCGCACCATGGGTCACACGCACACGGAACGCGTCGCCAGCCCCCTGTCCCCTGAGCCCAGCCCCGCAGGCACCAACGCTTGGGCTGTGAGCTGCCGGGGAGCCCTGCTGCTGGCCATGGGGCTGCTGGCTTCCCGTGATAGTCCTGGGAGCCTCAGGCGGCTCTGGTGGGGACGTGGGGGTTCCCCTGCTTGTCACGGTGCGTCTGCTTCCATGTCTTGGTGGCAGCGATCCATCAATCACATTACCGAACGCTATTCAGCGTGGGACATCTGTGCTCCCGGTTTCTCCAGCACTGCAGCTATCAGCAGAGCATGTATTACACATGAGAAGTGCTAACAACAAGGGATGCTGGTGACGCGTTAAGTAACCTCTTCCAGATACTCCAGGGAAGTCTGCAAGCGCCTGTGGCAGCTGTACCTGCTTGCAGCTATGGCTGATTTGGTTCTCCTCCTGCTGGCAGCAAAGTGCCACTGGCAGCTGCTGGGCTGAAATCGCTGGGTTTGGAGAAGTCTGCCATCTCACAGAAGGAAGTACCAGGCCATAGACGGCATTCCTCCTTCGGGATGTGTTTGATCAAAAATGCCTCTCCTTAAGGATCCAGTTTTGGATCAAGCAAATATCCAGATAAGTTGGATGTTCTTTCTCCATCCGAGTGCATCTGAGCAGACTCAGGGGCAGGTTAGCAGCTCATTTTCATTTTTTTATTCTTCGAGGAGCAGCCCTCCTTTGCATAGGTAAGCTAGCACTAGCTTTTGATATGGTGAGTGCTCACAGGGTTTGCTGGGAATGGCTTGGAAGAGAAGGGCATTCCCTTTCTAGAAAACCCTGACTGAAGGGGAGAAAGAGGAGACTGGACACAAGATTGCAGTTGTGCAGCTGCAGCTTGTAAAAACCAGGAGAGAGGCAGACATATCCCACCCAGAGAGCAAGCAATGGATTTTGGCTGCAGATTAAAGGAGAAGGTGTCATTTCAGAGGAATGTTTAGCAACAGATGAAAATAGCTATAAAAAAAAAACAAATGGTGTCACAGAGGCAAGGAATATGGTAGCTCAGAGTGATAGGGGAGCTTGTTCAGGCTGCGGTTCAGTTCCAGGGACAGATGACTGCCAGGAGGGAGCACAGCAGGGGCTGCCTGGAGCAGGAGTGTCTCTACTTCAGATTTTAGAACTTTGGGTTGTTTTTTTTTCCAGCCTAATTAAACTCTTATGATCATCTCAGCCTTTGAATTTTCATCAGAAAATCAGGAAAAACATGTTTTGTCCTGACATGGAGAAATAAAACCAATCAATGTCACTTGTCTCGAAGTTTCCTGCGTGTCTGGGGCTGTCCTTCCAGGAGAAGGGCAGCAACAGGAGTCTCTGAGGCAGAGGTCTGGGGGGCAGAGCAGAGCTTCTCTGAGGGTGAGTGTTGTCCTAGTAGGGAAGCTCAGGAAACTGGGATCTCCCTCTGCCGAGTTATGTATACAAAAAATGTTTTTTCAGCTTGAACAGCCTGTGTCTGAGCATTGAATGCAAACTTCACATTAAAAATTACCTTAATTACATACCTAATCACTGGTATTTATTTTCTACTATTTTGCCTTTTATCAAATATTTGGTTAAAAAATGTTGGGAAAGACCTAGCTTCTGAGTTGTCTGTTGTAGTACTTACTTTTGGAGGTAAAAATACCTAAAGGGAGGGACAAGACATCAGATATCTTTACAGCAGCACACAGAAATGAAGGGGGAAAGCCAATTACTGGAGAACAGGAGTTAATTCTTAGAATAAAAGTATAGCGTAACCACCAGAGTTTGCTGTGTTATTTCACTGCTTATATAACTGATTAATTAGTGCTACCAACTGCCCAGCACTGGGCTGCTCCTGGTTTACCATAAAGCCACCATATATAACACTTTTAATCCATTTCTACTTCCTTCAAGCTGAAGGGTCTCCATAATGGCTCTAATCACAGGGAATTTGTAACATTAAAATTCCCCCAAGGCTCAGGTACCAGAAATTCTTACTCTATGGCAAAATAATTTCCCAAATCTTTTATCCAGTGAGTAAAAATTCAGCTCAGCTTGAGCTGCAGTGTAACCTGTGCAAGTGACCCAGGACCTGATGTACTGCCCAATGCAGGCACGGGCAGCATTTCATGTTTACTGCAATGAGCTGCTGCTTACCAGACCAATAGGGATTTTTTAGCTCTTCAAATCTGGAGTGCACTCAAAAATACACAGGATGGTCCTTTTGCTATAAGCCCCATGGTCACCTTCAAGCCTGGATGGAGACTCATGTTATTTAAGGAGTTCATTCCTGTCAGAAAATTTGGGTGGATGCTGCCCTGACATCATGTGTGTATCTGTAAACACGTGACCCAAATCCACTGAGGGAAGAAAAAGACCCTTTGCCAATCCTTGCCACTTGCTCCTCATCTGTCCAAAATAAACAGGCTGGTACATTTTGGTTAAGCAAAAACATTTAAACAAATTGCATTTGATACAGATCGCAGTAGTAGTTCAAAAGTGAAAACCACAATATTCCTTCCAGACCACACTAAATATTTAGAAATAAAAATAAACCACCTGGCCAGGCCCCACTGGTGTGCACAGTGAGCTCCCAAGCCCTCTCTGCTGTGACTTCCTACACTGCTTCTGCAAGAGATCCCATAATTTATTGACTGCTTCCCTCCCACTCTGTTGCCTGCAGCTTCTCATCACTTCCACTCACTCAGAGGGTATATCTATTTTCTTCTGCTCAATTTATGTCCTTTTTATGGTGTTCCTTTGTCAGAGGGACATCAGGTATGCCGCAAGACTTTTCTTTATTCCACAAAACTCAATATTTGCATTGAAGGCGAGCGCTGCTCATTTCAATAATAATGAAACTCTTCAGCTTCTTCTTACTTTCCAAGTACGAGAACTGCGATGCCTGGAATCCCAGTGGGATAAACTGTTGGTAGAAGTACAAGCTCTGCAGGAGCTGCCAGAGGAAACAGGGAAGGGGTGCAGCAGCAGCTCCTGTCTCCAGTGCCCCATCACTGGCTGTGTCTCCTATTCCATGCCCAGGAGCTGCAGGAGGAACCCGTGGTTTGAGCCCAGCATGACATTCCTGCACGGCTCAGCACTGGAGGAGCTGCCCGAATACATTTGTAGAGCAGACATCCCCAGAGCCACGCTAAGCCAGAAAACCTCAGGTTTGTGCTGGGTGGCTCCTGCCAAAGCTCCTGCTGTGAAGTGCTGGAGCTGTGTTGGGTGGCAGAGCAGAGAGCAGGAGACAATTTAATTGGAGACTGCACAAAAACTCTCGTCCGAACGGCTCCGTCCGGCACCGCGGCCTCCGCACACTGCCCCTGCCAGGCACGGCTCTCTCTGCCGGTGCTGCTGACTTGGATGTGCTCCTTAGAAACATTGCCATCATTTCTTCTGAGAAGATGGAGCAGCAGAGGTCTGGACCTTCTCTGTTTTCTCCCAGGTTATCCATGGCTCTGAGGCCATCTGTAATGTCAAAGTTCTCTTTTTAATTTCATAGCCATGGTAGTAGGGCTTTTGAAAAAGATCCCTTTTGCTGACAACTTCTCCAGATCCTGGCTGAGAGCTTTTTGACTTCCAAACTGAATTTTGGGATACAGTATTTTCAAAATTGCAATTTTTATTTTCTCATGGGAAATGTAAATAAACTGCATTTTTTTTCTAATTATTTTTTCCTATTTTTTTTCTTGGAAAGAAAGTGTGGAATCTGAATATTTTTCTTTTTGTATTTCTCTTCAGACATTCTCTTCAATGAAGCAGTTAATTTAAAATGCATGTGCAGAAAATCAATTTTGGTTGGCACATGACACCATTTAATTCTGGTAGGAGTGTTCATAGTGTTTTCCAAGTCTGGTAAATACTGAAAATATTTCTCTATAACACAGGATCTAAAAGGTCTGTTCTAATGTTGTATTATTTTTCAAAATGATGGACAGAAGGATACAAACCCCAGCTATCTGGCTGGGGAGTCACACAACCTCAGAACAGTTTGGGTTGGAAGGAATGTTCAGAGATCACTGACTTCAGCCCCCAGTGTACTTGATTGGGCAACTGCATAAACTTTGAGCATCTGGTAAGTTTGTTGCATAACATTTCCAGTGTATCTGATAAGTTTATTGCTGAAGTTGTCCTGATTTTTGAGGAAGTTGATTACTGAAATTGGGTATGTTAGACTTTATTAGTTTAATATGTTAAATAATTCATGGTACATTATAAAGCAGTTCTCCTTAACTTTTTGACATTTTGTCAATGGGCTTTAAAAAGTGTTTTTATTGATGTTTTTCATAAATATGAATCCCAGGAACAAGGATTCAGTTGAAGAGTCAGTTCAAAGATTATTCTTAGTGTGGTGTGACATATGTGAACCCAATGTGTCCTACTCTGGCATGAGCTGAGTAACCACCATGGGGATAAGTGGCTTTAAAAGGCAAAACTGTTATCCTAGCAAAAGAAAATAATCCAGAGAAAGCTCTTCAGGGATCAAGGCTGAGAAAGAAAAATGATAATTGTTAGGAAACCGCTCAGCTGGAAAAATAGCCAAGTTCATGGAGTCCATACTTTTCAGTATCTGAAGTAATCATGAATTTCTCTTTGAAGTTTTACCTTTTGAAAGCAGTTGGATCCCTTGAGAATCAGGTCTGAGAGCCAGAAGGGGAGTGCTGTGAATGCACATCTCTTGTGGGTAACTGGGTTCTTCTGGGTCTTTGTCAGCTCTCCCAGTTAGTCAGGTTTGGTGACTAATGGTCACTTAGTTTTTACCCAAATAATTTCTAATCTTAGGTATCTTGCTTCTGGTGATGAGATTGGCATGGGTGGGAGGTGCCTGGAGGGCCGGAGAGGTTGTGGGTAAAAAAAAAAAAACAACATAAGCCTAAGAGAAGTTATTTTTAAGTATGATCTTCCGACTAGGTTGTAATTATTCAACATTTTTCAAGATACACCCAGAAGAAAGAGAAATCTTTACAATCTTGTGTGGATCTTTTTGTTTTCCCGTCAGTCTGCACAGAGTTATGGAAATGCTCAGATGCTATCATTTGTCTTGGGAAATTAAGGACATTAGAGTGGGAGGATTAGAGACATTTTTAATCACCCCTGGCTCTGCATCCAAGGATTTTTTTGTGATTCATCTTCATCATGGGCGAGGAACTTTTATGCTGTGCCTCAGAAGGTGCAAACCCTTAGGTCCATTTTCCCCCCTGCTGAAGGGCTGACTTTTAATGTCTCCATTTGTGGACCTTGGGCTGTTTTAGTACGAAGGGGGTTTGATATGGTGCACCTCTGCTCCCAGGGCTCTGTGTCTCCCTGCCTGCACTGTCCTGCCTTGCTGGCCCCTTGTGGGAGCCTGTGGCTCAGGGACAGTGACAGGGCACACTCACAGCCCTGTGACCACCAAGGCATTTCTGTCTGGCAAAGTCTCTAACAGTGACATAGGAAAAGAGATGATCTGAGGAGTCTTTATGGTTCATTTCTTTCCCCTTAATCTCTGCAGGCAGGCTTTTTGCTTTGCTTATTAAATTGTTTGGGGAGTTTTGATGGAGGTTCACAGTCACCTTAGGTCTAGCACTGCTCTTCACAACAGATCTTTCTGCTCACTAGGTGCTTGCTGTGCCTGAGTGTAGTTTACAGTGGGTCTACATTTTATATTTAATGGAGCTCTATGCTCAAATTATTTGCTAATCCCAGTTTTATCGGGGACTGTGCAACCAAGTGGCTTCATGCAGCCCCTCTATGTACTCTTTCCTGTTCAAATGGAATTTGAAGCTCAGATTGACTCATAAGCTCTTCTTTTTTACCATGTGTATTTTCAATTGATCTCTGAGTTGAGTGTGTGTGTGCTGCTTTCTTGGTTTCCATGTTAGGACAGTCGCCTTCACAACAGAGCACCTTTCTGTCTTAAGAAACGATCTTTGGAAGGTGTCCTGAGAGCATAGAAATACAATAGTGTTGGAAAGAGAAATGTGTCATTTATTTCTTGGGCCAAATATCAAGAGGCAAGCAGGGAGTTAAAAGGCTAGTACAGAAATTGTGTTATTTAAATGTCTTTAGTGGGTAATGCTGATGAGTGGTGAGGACATTATTGAAAAGCTTTTGTTACAGGGAAGGATAAAAATAGAATTATTATCTCCCACAGGCAATTACTTTTAAAAATCACAGCTTGTTCCCTGTCTCAGAAGCTTGGTAGGACGATGAAGCTCTTGTCTGGGAACAGAAAGGACCAATATAAGAAAACTCAACTCCTGCTTTGTGCCAGGTTTCTCCATTTGAAAATCCCCTCTCCCTAGCACACCTTGCTCTTACCTCTGCAAGACCAAGGAGAAGGGCATCTTGAGGGGTTCAAAGGGCCCAGGCACACACAGCAGCCCTCTTGGCAGCTCAGAGCAGGGGTCTCGTGGGGAGTGTTGGCTGCTCCTGCCAGAAATTGGGATCCAGGTCTTCTGCCAAAGGCACCTCTGGCTTCAGGCAGCCTCTGGGATGGGTAGTGCACAACTCCCTCCCACATCACCCCACTACACTGAGGTCATGTCTAGCAGGTTTGTGACTGCCTGTCAGTGCACTTCAGACAGTAACATAGAGGTAGCAATGGCTAGAGCTGGTTCTTCTAAATCCCACCTAAAATGGGATTTAACCTAAATTCCACCTAAAGGCCCCTAATTCCTAGAGAACCACTTAGACTCCTTCCTAGATCTGTGTGGCATGACACCTGTGCCACGTCCCTGAGATGATATAACCCCAGTCAGCAGCCAAGCCCCATGCAGCCACTCACTCACTGCCCCAACAGCAGGATCAGGGACAGAATCTCAAGGGTAAAAGATGGAAAAACTCATGGGTTGAGGTAAAGACAGTTTTATAGGGAAAGCAAAAGCCACGCACACAAGTAAAGCAAAACAAGGGATTCACTGCAATCACTGCTTCCCATGAGCAGGCAGGTGCTCAGCCATTCCCAGGAGAGCAAGTGCCCATCATGTGCAGTGGTTACTTGGGAAGACAGAAGCCATCACTCCAAATACCCCCCTTCCTCCTTCTTCCCCCCACTTCATACACAGAGCATGATGTAGATGGTCTGGAATATCCCTTTGATCACTTGGGGTCACCTGTCCTGGCTCTGTCCCCTCCCAGTGTCCCATGCACTCCCAGCCCCCTCCCCAGCGTGGCAGTACAAAAGCAGAAAAGGCCTTGGCTCTGTGTGAGCCCTGCTCAGCAATAACAAAAACATCTCTGTATTGTCAGCACTCTGCTCAGCACAAATCCAGAACACAGCTCTGTACCAGCCACTGTGAAGGAAATTAACCCTACCCCATATCCTGCCCTCTGCCAGGGGTCTGTCTCCAGTTTCAGTCTGAGCTAGTTGGTGCAGCACTGTGGGATTGCTGACAGATCTGTTCCTCACTCAGCCACCCCACATCCTTCTCCCAGCTGAATGCCTGCATTGCAAAGCCCTAAGGGTTTCTCAGCAAACAAAAAAGCAGAGGGAAATCACATGGAATCAAACGGAACCTCTAATTCCATTTGAGACATTAATTTTCTGACTTCTTTTCTTGGCATTTCTATAAGTATGTCATTCATTGAAGCAAGATCTGACAAGGAATTTCATTTTGCCTTTTTCATCTAAAATGTCAGAGGAAAATGTGGACTTTCATGGATGAAGAGAACAAGGCTTCAGCACTATTTAAACAGAAAAAATAATTTAATAATCAACGTGTATTTATGAAATATTCCAATATAACTTAAACCCTTGTCTTCCAACAGAAAAATATTTTGACCAAGGATCTCCACCCAGCCTTTTGTGTGATCTACATCATCACCTGCCAAGAGCACAATGTAACAGATGAAAGCAAGCCCTGTAACCACCCGGCACAAGCCTCCTATCTCCCTTTTTGTTTGCAAAGAGCTGCTCTCTAGTCACTACTGCAGCAGTAATAATAATTGCCAAGAATTTGCATTTCTGCTTCTCTTACAGCTTGGTATTTCAAAGCAGACACTTCAGAGAACTAATTAGCACAGAGCTTCATTAAATCTAAAAAACGCTCTCACTAGGTAGATGGAGAATCCAGACCCTTAACCCATTTCCCAAAGGCAAAAGCCTCCCTGCCTCCTTAGGCTTTTAGCAGTCTGAATCCCTTTAAGCTGCAGGAGCGTAGGGAATGCCGGTTTACATCATCCACGGGGCTTCTGCACCGGAGCTGGGCAGCCTGGAGGGGACAGAGAGGGCTGGGACAGGCTGGGGGGGACAGAGAGGGCTGGGGCAGGCTGAGGACAGCGCGGGCTGG
>WEIU01009112.1:65444-134541 GCA_013389925.1 Aegithalos caudatus
CACAACCAGAGACCCGCCTGTGCTCCAGAGCAGGGACAGCGCTGCCAAAAATGCCGTGGAGAGCGAAGCTCAGCCTGCAGCCAGCGTGCGTCTGCGGAGAGGAAAGCGAAGGGGAATTACAGCAGCTCTCCGCTCGCATTCTCCTCTTATTCTTTCTCAGAACCTAAAGAAATGGCTGTGGTTTTGTGTGGAAGTTAATTAATGATAGTAAATAATATTCCTTTGTGCTAGGAATGAATAGCGCCCTTTATTGAGGGCGCTCAGCGTGCCTAATGCTCTGTATTTAATCCAGCTTCCCAGCTAAAGCGAGCTGAATTATTCATTGCAAATAAATTATCTGAAGAACACAGCGCTGGTTTTCGCTGCCTGTGAGCCCAGCCCGCTTTCTTTGATGCCCTTTTCCACAGCCAGCAGTGTCTCTGGAACAGTTTGGGCAAGTGCCCGGCAGTGGCAGTGCCCGGCTCCCTGTGCCGCCCGCTGGTTGCGGGAGTGCCCGCGTCGGGGCGGCCGAGGGATGGATGGCAGAACCCGGGTCCTGCTCCCGCTCCCAGCCAGCTCGGAGGGGCCGGGGAAGCAATAAGCAATGCTGAGCATGTCCCGCCTCTGCTCACACAGATGAATACGCGGCCATGCATATGTATATGGAGCTTTTCATATGCATTTTCTGGCGCTCACCAAATGCCCAGACTCCAATTAAGACCAATTTCGTATGGTAAATCGGCAAATAAAGGATTCAGACGACATCCTTCTGGACTGATTTTTGGTATAATGCTCAATGTTGCATACAGAACTCATCCACTCCCTCGTATTCAGGCAAATGAAAACCTCTCCCCCACACCCTCAAGCAGTAAAAAGTTCTGATTGCTCCAAGAGTGTAACTCCATAGCTCCAGGAAAGCAACAGGCTCTATGTGACCTGACTGCTTGAGGTCCTGCAAGGTCTTGCAACACACAGGTTCACACTGTCCCCTTCTGGATCCCAGGCCTTTTGGATGCCCTAGGCCTGGGGGGAAGGTTTGAAAATTTGGTTGTGCTTTTAGCCAACCCTTCGTCAGCATCTTGTTGCAGGTGGCAGGCTTGAAGCAAAGCCCCAAAAGACCATTCTCATGCAGGCAGAGCTCAGCATTGAACTCATTGCTACCAGAAAGTCTGAGATGCCAAAATCTGATGTAGACCCAGCATTTTTTTTCAGCATTCCCCCACATGGAAACATGCAGGCATCACCTGTGTAAGGAGGCAAAGCCCACCACCAGAGCTGGTCCTCCTCTCCCCTGTCCTCACTGCCTGCCCACAGAGAGGGAGAAGGGGGCAGGGACAGTGCTGGTTCCTGCCCCAGGGCTGCAAGGAGGCTCTTCACATGGATATCCCATGGTGGAGAAGATGCATGGGGCAGCCCTGTCCTCATCTCTCCACCTCCAGAAGGAGTTGCTGCTCTGGGCAATTTTGTCAAGAGCATTGGTTACTTTAGTATTTAATGTGCGTCTGTGTGTTCTGAAGCAATGAACCACCCAAATCTGGGGGCCGCTGGGGAGCCTCTCCAGCACAGCTCCCTGTGGTGGATGTTAGGAGCTGGGCTGGACATGGATATTTCCCAATCAACAGCTGAAACCCTGGGCAAAATGTCACTAAACCTCTAGATTAAGTATTATGGTACATAAATATATGACTGAAAATTACAATTTTCAAGCTTTTAACTTAAAAAAAAATCTGCTTGCTGTTTTGTCTATTTCTTTTTGAAATAAGCTCACCGTTGTAGGAACTGTTTGGGTTTTTCTTTAAAAAGATCATTCTGTGCAAAATTTTTCCCTTTGGAAATAGCGAAGCTGCCAAAACCAAAGAAATCATTGGTGCATGTTTTTGTCAGTTCCTTGTAATCAATAACACCCACCTAAAAAAAGCTGAAATCAGCAAGGGAACAATCCATAATTGTTGGGCTGACATTTTGTAATCACATTTACTGAGAGGAAAATAAATTAATGTAATCCAGCCTCCTGCCCCAAACTGGATGGGTTATTTTGGGTTTGTTGGGTGGTCACTTGAAGTCCCTCCACACACCAAGGGAGGAAAGTGCTCAGACACCTGGGCTGGGCTCAGTGGGGTTGTGATGCTCAAGGGATGACAAAAGCAAGGATTCTCCATGCCAGGAATGTGCTCCATTTCTGAATTCCCTTTTCAGTTGATCCATGTAGGATGTTTTCTTTCTGACTTCCAAACATTTGGAAATCCATGGTAAAATAGCTGTCCTCCTCCCCAAGGACTCACCTGCTGGAACTGAACCCCAGCCTGCTGGGTCTGATGCATTCCATGTTGGGGAGTTCAGATGTTCCAGTGTCACCTGGACAGGAGAGCAGAGGACAAGAGATTGGCAGAAACAAAGGAGCAGTGGGCTTGCAACAACAGAATCATGGTGAGTTTTTTCAGAGGAGGTGACGAGCATGTTATTGGAGCCACACTGTCACTGGACATAAAAGAAGCACCAGGATCTACTGGTTTACAGTGCTGTTAACTGGTGACTGCAGGTATGATGGACTCTCTCTCCTATGAGCTAAATGATCCACATGTCAAGAGACAGGTTTTCTCTTCAGGGATGGGATCTAGTCTCTCACACAGGCTGACAATTCCCAGCGTCCTCCTTTCTACTGTTGTTAAAGATGGATACAATATTTTCCTTTTTCCACTTACATGGGACTTTGTCTGACTGCTATGACTTTTTGAATATCATGGAGAGTGTCTTGGCAACTACATCAGCCAGTTCCCTCAGGGATGCACCTCATAAGGTTTCATAGATTTATGTACATCCAGCTCCTCAAGTGGTCTTCTCTTACAGTGGGAATGTCTTTGCTGCCCCAGCCCTCATCTTTTATTCCACCCGTGTGAGAGCTGTGGGAGGAGAGGCTGCCATTGAAGAATCAAGCAAAAAAGGTGTTGAGTACCTCAGCCTTCTCCTTCTCCACTGTTACCAGTTTACCCTTCTGGGATAAAGTAGATAGGTCCCTCTTATGTCCTGCATGGACTGTACACTGTACACCCGAAGTGCAGTCAGGGAACAGGCCTGGCCATGCAAGCCCAATACACCTTTCTTTGATTTTTTTTTTGTTGTTGTTGTTGTTTTTGTTTTGTTTTGTTTGTTTGTTTGTTTGTGGTGGTTTTTTGATTTGGTTTGGTTTGGTTGGTTGGTTGGTTCGTTTGTTTTGGTTGGTTGGTTTTTGTTTTGTTTTGTTTTGTTTTTGTTTGTTTGTGGGGTTTTTTGTGGGTTTTTTTTTTTTCAGAAAACAATTCAGAAGACATTTCTGAACCGCTTCTCTTGGAAACAAGCAGCAAAATGTCTCCTGGGATGCTTCAAAGATAGAGAAGCAGATCAGTGTTTGTTCTGGAACTGAACCCAAATTCCAAGTGTTCCTGGCCATCTTTGTCCCTGTCCTGCTCTGGAGGACTGTTCTTTGCCTGGTGCTCCTCAGAAGGTATTTCACAGCCAACTGGTGACACAGATCCAAAGAGCAGAGAGGTGTTGTTTGGAAGCTTGGCAGTCTATCCCACCTTCTCCCACTCATTGCAACAAACCCAAATAAAATAAATTTGTAATAAAATAAATAGGTTTTAGGGCCTGCTTCTGCATCAGCCACAGAAGAAAATCAGATTTGAGAGCACTCATCTGTTTACGAGACGGGAGTCTAAGCATTCCTAACAGAAAGGGAAGTATGGGGACTGTATTAAGGCCATAAATACCTTGGAGTGATGAACCTGGACTAACAACCCATTTTTACAGTGGGACCTGCTCTGCACCTACATCATGTGGGTCTCCTCACCCTGAGGCAGGGCTGAGATTTTGTTCACTGAAACCTCTTTTCAGAATTATGGCTTTTATGGCCTTCTTGAATGTAAGAAAAGTGAAGAATTTACACAGTAAAAATTCTTGGCAAAGTCAGTCTCCAGTTTCTGTGTTGTAAACCAATTACCATGTTGTTAAATTTATACACTTCAGACAAGTCGACTGTAAATTAATATCCCAAGGTAAAAAAAAAAAAATGGAAAACATTCAGACTTTGGCTTTGCCAAACATTTTATTGGACAAATCCTTTTTTTTTTTTTTTTAATTATATCTAGACAGGATGCATAAGTATTCAATACTTTTTATTATTTCTTCCACAAAAAAAGAATATTTTGGAAGTCTCTGTTTCATCAAATAATAGATAGACCTCTGTAATATAAATGAAAATTGTAAATGGAAGCTTCACAGGAATATTTTTTTAATAAAGCAGGAACATCTGGTATGGTTTCTAATTTATTTAAAAAACAGGCACAGCTCCAGCCCAGTAAGGAATTTAAGTGCATATGCAATCTTATTGGACTTCTCTGGGACTATTTACACATAGAAGCTAAGCCCAAGCCCAGGAACTCTGCTGAAGGTGATCTTCCAGACTCCTCATCTATGTCTGGATGAAAAGCATGACATCATTTAGATGCTCCACATTTCTGCAAGAATTTGGATATTTGGTAGAGGGATAGCAATGCCATGGAAGTATTCAGATGGGCCTGAGAAATGAAGAGCATCTTTCAATGACAACCATCTGTGGAGACCAAGTCCTGCTTGGAAAGATGACTTTGGGCCATGAACTTCCTTGCCGGTCACCTCAGGTTCCTCAAGTCACAGACACCTGTGGACTTGGTCTCAGATGTCCCTTTCCGAGCAGTTGTGCCAATAAAACAATTAAGCTCAGCCCTGCCTCCTTCCTGCCGCCCCCACCCAGCCAGGCCCCAAGCTCTGCTGAGGGAACTTCCAATGGTGCTTTCAGTGGTGTTTCAAGTAAAAACCATTTCTTCAGGGAAAACATTTAAGTCAAAGAATTAACAAAGCTGCTGTTGCCTCCTCGAGGTCAGGCTGCACATGAGCTGCCCCCTGTAGCAAATGGCAACTGACCCCTTGGTGGCTTTGACTGGATCTGGGGAGATCACCCCTCTCCCACACTAAGTTCTTTCAAAGCACTTTACACTGTATCTGTGCAAGCTGCCCATGGGGCACCTGACACTTAACCGCCCCCTCTTCTTGTTCAAAACTGCTCTCTCTTTTGTGGGGCAGCCACTTGCACACACTGCTGGCACACTCGTGAACAGCACACGTGACAGGTACTGCTCCTTCCAGCTCTTCAGGATTGATATCCACCCGGCAAATATGCACACACACATGGAAAATGGGTCTCTCCAGTATCTGGCATTGGCTACTCAGGGTGGCCCAGAGCTTGCCCCAGTTCCCCAAGGCGCTGGCACTGGCACCCTCCAGTCTCTGAGGTCTCATTCCAGCTGCTGGCACTTGGCTCAGTTGCAGCTGCCCATTTGTCTGGTTTGGAGGTTGGTGCTGGTCTCTCACATGGATGCAGGGTATGCTCACACAGAAAGTCAACTGAGAGAATGAAACAGCAATTATTAGTAGTAATATATTATTAGTTGCACCATTGCCTCTGCATATTTAGTAAGACTGGGGCAGGCCATGGTGATGAGGTACAGTCAGAGCATTGTGTTCTGACCAGCCAGCTGTCAGCCACACCAGCCCCTTTAATCCCCTTTCCCTCTACTCTTTCATGGTGGTTCTTCCCCTGCCCATCTTAGTCCCTGCCTTTGATCCTTACCCTGAACATCCCATAATGAGCTTGGCACTGTGCTATAGCCCACTTGGAACCCCCTAAGAGGTTCTCCATCCAGTGTCCTCAAACACTTTTCCCCCAGAGCCCCCCATGAACCTTGTGTTCCTGCAGGGCAGTACTAATGCCTTGGTGGGCTTCACCCAGGAACCCTGAGGTGACCACTCTCCTTGGGAAGTCCAAGAGAATGGGATGGGGCTCCCTTGGTGCAGGTGGACTGACTGGGATCCCACAAACAGTATTGCCCTTTAATTCCTGTGGGGATGATCTTGAGTCCTGTCTTCAGTCACCAGTGGGTCACTCTCCACTTTCTTTAAACGGGTCACTCTGTCTTTATCAGCCCATACTGTCAGGGCTCATTGTCTAAACTCTCAGCTGGGATGGTGTAGCATCAGCTGTGCACACTGGCAGCACATTCCTGTCCCTTCCCTCCCTGGCTGGCAGACCACCCAGCCCCCCACCCGTCTCAGCCTTAGGGGCATCAGGGAACCCTGTGGAAACTCTTAAAAGCCAAGAGCAGGAGAAGGAGGAGGAGCAGGAGAGCCTTGCCTTCAATGGTCATACCAGAATTATCGCTGAGCCTGAGAGCAGATTTGTAGCACATTGACATAAATAGTTTGTGACATGAGAATCAAGTGCAGGGAAATAATTTCTGTACTGAAAACACCTCTCCCATGCAGGGTCACAGAATGGCTAAATTCTGAAATATTTAACTTAATGAAACTGGCAGCAGCTACCGAGTACTTGTCCTCGAGGAGCTGCTGACATTTGCAGTGAAGCAACAATGAAACCGACAAAATAGGGCCCGGAGCAAACCTGCTATCAAGGAAAAATCATTACAGACTGCATTGTACATATTTATAAAACACAAATGATGTCCAAAACCTTTAGGTCTTGTGTGGCAACCATGCCCTAACAGAAATATTCAACACCTTTAAGCAAAGAGTCTTCCCCTTTGGACACCAGTGGGTCAATTAGTTTAGCTTGATGTGGCCTCAGTACAACGACGTTGGTAGCTAATCTTGGGAGAAGGGAAATCATGCAAGCACGTCTGTGAAAGAGAGAGCTGGCTCCCTTCCCCTGATGTTGGTGTGGGGCTCTGCTCAGCCGGCAGACATCATGCTCCAGTGCCTCTTACACTTGGCAGGAGCAAAGAACTCTTCCATGGGGAAGTGGCCTTGCACAAATGCCAAAGATGAGGCTCGATGCAGCCGCAGCCCCTTGCTCAGCCTCTTCCCACATCAGACCCCGTAGGGGGAAAAGCCCCCAGTGTGGTTGGTGCCTTGGGTCTCCTCCAGATGTGAGTGCTTGAGGATGTCCAGCAGTGTCTGGACTGAGGCATATCTTTAGGCATGTTCAGGTATTCCAAACACAGGGTATGGAGAGATGCTAAATACTGAGGGAAAATGTATCATAGTCTCTGCTCCTAATGTATAAATTCATTGGGATAACCTGAAAATTTGATGTAAGACTACAGCTTTTGCTGGTTTCTTAGACCTTTTCTGGGTTATTTAAGACATCATCATCAGTACTCTTGGGCACATGGTGTGACTCTTGGGGATGGTGCTGTGCAGGGCCAGGAGTTGGACTCATCCATTTGTGTGGGTCCCTTCCAAATCAGCATATTCTGTGATACTTGATTCTGTAATCATTGTTCCAAAACATTATGTTTATTTGTCTGAGTCAGCTGCTTTTAGCTAAATTTCTCCAGCTGTGATGAACATTGCTGTCCCTCATCCAGACATGAGCTACATGTCTTTGTCACAAGCCTTCAATGCTGTCTCCTGAAACATTCTCCTGGAGCAAAAAGTCTGCTCATGGCTTGGACAGGTAAACTCTTTGATGAGTGGATGTGTGGGCCCAGAGAGTGGAGGGGAATAGAGATAAACCCAACAGGTGGCCAGTCACAAGTGGTATTCTCCAGGGGTGAGTTCTGCAGCCAGTTCTGTTTAATATCTTTATCAGTGATCTCGGTGAAGGAATTGAGGAGCCCCCTCAGTCAGTTCACAGATGACACCAAGTTGGGTGGGAGTGTTGATTTGTTGAGGGTAGGAAGGCTCTGCAGAGGGATCTGGACAGGCTGGATTGATGGGTCAAGACCAATTGTATGAAGTTCAGCAAGACCAAGTGCCAGGCCCTGCACTGGGGCCACAACAACCCCAGGCAGCTAAAACTGCAGTCTGGGAGCAGTGCCTGGGAAAATGCCTGGTGGAAAAGGACCTGGGGGTGCTGGACAACAGCAGCTGAACATGATCCAGCTGTGCCCAGGTGTCCAAGAAGGCCGATGGCATCCTGGCCTGGCTCAGCCATGGTGTGGGCAGCAGGAGCAGGGCAGTGACCGTCCCCCTGTACTGGGCACTGCTGAGGCCACACCTCAAATCCTGTGTGCAGTTCTGGGCCCTCCCTGCCAGAGAGACATTGAGGGGCTGGAGAGTGTCCAGAGAAGGGCAATGGAGCTGGGGAAGGGTCTGGAGCACAAGTGCTGTGAGGAGCAGCTGAGGGAGCTGGGGGTGTTTGGTCTGGAGAAAAGGAGGCTGAGGGGAGGACTTTGTCACTCTGTAACTGCCTGAGAAAAGCGTGTAGCCAGGTGGGGAGCGGCCTCTTCCCTCAAACAAAAATAGGACAAGTGAAAATGGCATCATGTTGCACCAAGGGAGTTTTAGACTGGATATTAGGAAAACATAAAGGGTTGTCTAGCACTGAAACAAGCTGTCCAGGGAAGTGTTGGAGTAACCATCCCTGAAAGTACATAAAAGATGTGTAGATGTGGTGCTTAGGGACATGGTCTAGCAGTGGACAAGGTGATCTTAAAAGTCTTTTGCAACCTAAATGATTCTGTGATTCTACATGGATGTCCAAGCCCCTGGCAAGTGGTTGAACCAGAGAACTCCCAAGACTCCTTCCAGGCTGAATTACCCCATTCCCCAGTGGTTTTATGCATAAAAATGAGAGGAAGTTGATAGGCCCAACTCAGTGAGATTGTTCGGGATGTTTTGTAGATGCACAGGCTGATCTGCAAGACATGAAACAAATCTGTTTGCATGGGTTATGGCAGCGTCACTGTGTGCATATAGGTGTGATTGCACTTCTGCATGTGGTCCCCAGAAGCAGCAGCCACCTCCCAGCCCCCTGTCTGCTTGTGCATGGGGGAAGAGTTATGTTTAGGATGGGGGGAAACACCAACCACCACCCTGACCCAGCACACCAGGATACTTAGAGAAAAGACAAGTGGTGCAAAACAGGCAACAGATGAGGCAAACAAATGTGCCAAATATCATAGAGTAGAGCACGAGCAGAGCTGGAAATGAGATGTCAACCAGCAGGTCCTGGGACCACATATGTCCCAAGAACAAAAAAAGGTGTGAAACAGCAGCTATTAACAGAAATCCAGTGATGTGGGGTTTTGGATAGAGAGACACCTTCAGTTTAAATGTTATGCTTAATAGATCTATAATATTTTGCTTGAAATCTACGGACTTGTTCAGACAAGGATTAGATGGCCTGCTTCTTGAATTGGGCTGTGCTGGAGAGATAAACTTGCAGGGATGAAGAAATAGCATTTATGAGATTGATGAAGAAGAATAGAGGACCCCACAAAAAAAAAACAAACAAACAAACAAACAAAAAAAAACACCTTAACAACCACCAAACCAAAATATTCAAAAAAAATTTATTTTTTCTCTGGAACAAATTGCTCTAAATTTACATTATAGTAATCTCTGAAATTACCTGAAAGGAATGATAACTAACACTTGAGAAACAGAGGCAGGATGCTCATTAACAATGAGAACATGAACCCTGTAGGACAGAAAGTCCAAGTAGTGAGGTAGTTTCTCAGTTGGCTTCATTTTCTGTCTTTGACAGCAGTAGATGAGAAGTCACAGACACTTCCCTAACTTTCTTCCCTAACTCAGTCATCTTTTAATTTTTTTTTAAATTTATTTTTTCTCTGAGGTTTTGGTGATTCACAAAAGAAGTAAGCATTTGGGAAACATCACACCTACAATTTGTCTCAAAAACCTGAGCACCTCCTCCAAAGCAGCCACCCTAGTTTATGGAGACAGACCTACATGGAGTTCATGGAGACAGGTGACCCACAGTGAGCAGGATGTGTGGGGGACACTCAGCTGGAGCCAGGGCAGAAGAAAGGGCTTCAGCACTCAGGGCCACCCCCAACCCCACCACCTTCTCACAGAATGTATTTGATTTATATGCAGGGATTTAGCAGAGGGCGGCTACAGAAGAATATGTGTGTGTGTGTGTGTGTGTGTGTGTGTGTGTGTGAAATGCTGTCAGATGCTTCCCTGTGTCCAACAGAGCCAATGCCTGCTGGTCATGGCTGAGCCCAGCAGTTGGGATTAACAGAGTTAAGGTGAAAAAACGCAGAGTGGCAGTTGGAGAAAGAAGAAAGAATATATCAAAGGGATAGCTCTGCAGACACCCAGCCCAGTGCAGGAGGGGCAAGGGGTGCTCCAGGCACCAGAGCTGAGATTCCCCTGCAGCCCCTGGTGCAGACCATGGTGAGGCAGCTGTACCCCTGCAGCCCATGGGGATCCATGGGGATGTAGAGATCCACCTGCAGCCCGTGGAGGAGACCCAGAGCAGAGCCAGGGGGATGCTTACTGCAGTGCTCAGAGTTGCATCTGACACTCTAAAAAAGTTCAGTACAATCCATTTTGGATCTTACCAGCATTTAATTCCCTCACCATGTGCTTGCAGCCCAGAGGTGTTGCAGACAGTGATTTTCCCCATTAGTGCTTTTTTTTGTGATTGTCACAGAACACAAGACATGTTCTGTTTCTCTCACACACAGCAGCAGGGTGCATGTCTTGTAAGACAAAAGTGCATTTCAAATTGTGTGGGTCTACATCCAGCTTGTCTGCCATGCATTTAAAGCTGAAAGCACTCTAGCACTAGCTACAGCTCAAAAGCAGACACATAACTCACTTCACATCGAAGTACACTTTGATAAACTCTTTCTTCAGACAGCAGAGATAAATGACTTGTAGAGAGATACCATTTGTAGGACAGAAAATTTATATTGCAGAGACTAGAGATTTTCTAAAGCTTTATTACTGATGCATGAATCAGTATTTGCTGTTCGATGTAATCTTGGCAGCATGGCAATACCCTTTTTACTGCTTTGAAAAGAAATGGAAATGCAGAGTAGCTGTTTTATTTCAAAATAGCATCATGTCAATCAATCTTGTTTGTTTGTTTTGAAGGAGGTGTATATGTAGGGCTGTTAGATGACAGGTCTCAAAATGCATAAAAAGTATTTTACTTTTGGAAGGTAACTGTTACAGATCAGATTCTGCATACTAGTTTTCATTAAAATTGCTGAATATGAAAAATAACTTTCTAATATTAAAGAATAAATCTTGCTCTCCTTCACTGGTTTATTCCTTTCCTTTCCTTGCTCCCAATCCTTTTATGTTTTATCCCAAAAGATCTTTCATCTCCACATTGTTGACTGAATCTCTTTAGGTGAAAACATCCTCCTACCACTAGATGAAGAGACAAAGGGTAGGAATTCATGCTTGAGAATTACTAGAATCTACAAAAGTCAACAGGATGATGGCACGCTGTAGGAATGATGTCACCCAAAGTGGAAGAAAAAATGCTTCAGTCCCTTCTCACACAAGATTTGCAGTGGTATCACTGGGACTTCTGCTTCAGCATTGCTTGTAGAACTGACACATAAAAAAATTCCACAGAATATAAACTGAATTTATGACATTAACAAATAATATTTAATATATAGCATTGAATGCATACACATCAATACCAGTGCCATAACAACAAAACAACTTGTAAAATTAGCAGCAGTTTTTTGCAAGTACAAAAATACACATTTTTTTCAGAACATATATAATAGCAAAATTTAACAGGATATATTATACAAACTCAAAGCATTTAGATAATGCATTACTTTAATATATTATATGATGTATGACACAAGACAGTGAGACTGAGTGCACCCTCGGCAGGTTGGTAGGTGACAGGATGCTGAGAAGTGCAGTTGACACAACAGAAGGATGGAATGTCACCCAGAGGGGCCTGGACAAACTTGAAAAGCGGGCCCATGAGGACCTCAGGAGGTCCAACAAGTCTAAGGTGCTGCACCTTGCCCTGGGTGGGGACAGCCCAGATACAGGTACAGACTGGGAGAAGAACTCTTTGAAAGCAGCCCTGTGCAGAGGACTTGGGGGTGCTGGTGGGTGAGAGGCTGGACATGACCCAGCCATGTGCACTCACATCCCAGAGAGCCAAATGTGTCCTGGGCTGCATCCAAAGCACCGTGGGCAGCAGGGCCAGGGAGGGGATTCTGCCCCTCTGCTCTGCTCTGCTGAGACCACACCTGGAACCCTGCATCCAGCTCTGGGCTCCCAGCACAGGGAGGACAGGGACCTGCTGGAGTGGGTCCAGAGGAGGGCAACGAAGAACATTAGAGGAATGGAAAAACTCTTCTGCTGTGAGGAAATGCTGAGAGTTGGGATTGTTAAGCCTGGAGAAGAGGAGGCTTCAGGAAGACCTGACTTAGGCCTTCCAGTACCTTAAGGGGGCTTATAAAAAGAAGGGAGATGAGAGATGACTTTTTATATGGGCAGATAGTGTCAGGACAAGGGGCAAGGTTTTAAACTAGAAGAGAGCAGGATTAGATTAGGAAGAAATTCTACTCAAGAGAGTGGTGAAGCACTAGAATAGGCTCCCCAAGAACTTATGGATGCCCTAGCCCTGGAAGTATTCAAGGCTGGGTTGTATGGGGCTCTGAGCAACCTGGTCTAGTGGAAGGTGTCCCTGTCTCTATGAAAGGGGGTCGGAACTGGATGATCTCTAAGGTCCTTTCCAACCCAATCCATTCTGTGGTTTTATGTTTTGGATGTTGCATAATAAAATTACATGTGTTCTGCTTGCAATAATACATAATGCCATTTACAGCAATGTTAAGAAATTATTCACAACTTAAACATGAACAGAACAGCCAACAAAGCACAATAAATGAAACAGAGAGTTGCAAGGTGTTAGTTACAAGATTCAGCATTTCCTTTTACGTATTTTTGGGCTTACTTTCTTCTTTCTTTTGCAGTGTGAAAGAAATAACTACACCTACTGAACATACTGTATAAACACACAGAAAACAACACACTCCTTGGAGGACAATGAAGGTAATATTTATCAGTTTCAGAACAGTAGTATAATACCACAGTTATGGAAGCTAGGCTGACTTTGCACGCTACATCAAAAGCACAAAGGACTGGGACTCACAACTGCAAGGCTCAACACTCGAGTGGTCAAGGAGAGAGGCCCAGCAGGCAGCCCGCTGCCCTGGCAAGGTCAGGGAGCAGGACACTGGCCTTAGTTACCTCCTGGGTCCCTTCCAGATTTTCAGGAGATTTCTGTTTGCTTGCTTTTCAGAATTTTTTATTATTCCTACAATGTTCTTGCAAAGCTTTATACTGGAACATTACTCAGTTTCCTAAAAAAAAGAAAACCTGTGAGTCCAGGGACTGCTCAATTAAATTTGAACAATCTGGATGTTAAACTTAAAATGAACACACATCAACACCAAAGGCATTTTCTTTATGGTGTTTATTTTAAGCATTAAGATTCCTCTGCAAAAAGCTTTGGTCAGTCTCTTCGAACTTTGGATTGCTGTAATGCTTTTCTAGACCTCCTCTTTGATCATGAAGTCCGTCTCTCCCGGTGACTCTCAGGGGCAATGGCTGGAGGTCAGCCTTAATGGAACAGCCATCAACTCCATCAGTAGGTTTGAGGGGTGCTGACCTGCTGCTGGGCCCCACCAAGCCCCCCTGAGCCCCAGTGTCAGTAGGTTGTGGAGATGGTGGCACCGTGGTGGGGGGTAGAAAACAGTCATCAGCCGCAGCAGCGTCTTCGTGCTTCCTCAGCGACTGGAAAGTGCTATCGAAAGGGCAGGAGGTTTCACTTAAGGTAAACAGAGTCTGGTCTGAAAACTGGGAGAAAGCACTGTCCAGGGAGCAAATTGATGACACAGATGGAGATGTCCCAGAAGAAGACTGGCTAAAAGAGCTAAATCCTGAGCAAATATTTAATCCCTCTGGTGTTGGAGGCAGGAGACAATGGGACAGGTCTTTCCTTTCAACGTTTTGGTTCGTGTTGTCACTTTTACCAACGTTAATCCCTATCAGCAAGCTCTGCTTGCCGAGCTTTTGCCTTTCCACCTGCAGCGACCGGCGCTGGCAGAGGCACTCCTCATCCTCAGGAGACAGCACAGCGTCACAGCTGGCTTTGCGCGTCGCCTTCTCACGCCCAGCATCGGCGCGGGCGGAACTGCATGCCTGCAGGCCAACCGCAGGCTCGGAGGAGCGCCGGTGCCTCCTCGCAGCCTTGGGAGCACCCGAGGTAGCTGTTGAGGGAAAACCACTGGAGTAGGGAGACTCATTGGAGTTTTCTTGAGAGGAGAACTTCAGGTGCACGTCGGCAGAAATCGCCAACTGCTTCAGTTTGGTTTGGCTTTGGATTTCATCCACCTCCGTCTGCTCCGAATCGCCGTCGCTCAGAGTGAAGACAGACTCCCTGCTTCTGTTATCCTGATCATGGGTTTTTATCCAGTCACTGGAGGAAGAGTCAGCTTCATCATTTGCCTCATTTTCCAGGCTGTCATAGGAAGAGTCATTCTGATGGAGAGAAGCCACATCTGCAAGGACAAACCAAGTGTTAACACATCAGTGACTGAACCACCCTCTTGACAAGCAGCTTTTTTTTTTTTTTCTGGAAAGTATCCTTTACTTTCAGGAGCATTTGCCCTTTAAAGATTCTTCAAGCAAAAGTACAAATAATTTCATAAAAATTTACTCTTTTAATTTTGAACTGGAGAAGCTGAAGAGAGTACTAAGCTACAGTTCAGTCAAGAAATACAGGATAATGGCACAAATAAGGATATGGGGGGTTTTGCTGTGGTTTTGCTTTCGTTTGTTTTTTTAAGTGGATATCCAGCTGTAAACAATAATTTACATACATACATATTGAATTGGTAATTTATTTAATTTTTCTTTTCATTATTGGATATTGAAAGCAACATTTAATCTTTCTTTTCTTCTTTTAGACAAATGAAGAGAACGGGGCATACTTCTTACCTCTACTTCTTCCAGAAAACACAGTATCTTTAAGAACAACACTGCGAAGTTTTAGGCTCAGTTTAAGCAGCCAGCTCATTTACACTGAGCAGTGCACACCTGGGCCATATCCTGTATCAGCAGTAATTGGAATTACATTAAATCTCTTTTGCTCTGGGTTAGACTAAGCTGCCTTATCTCACATTTGCAGCAGGCACAGTTCATGCACGGGCAGTCACCATGCCTCAGTGCCTGCTGGAAAGCTCAGCTGCTGTAACCTGTCGTGGGTCTGAGCTCTCACTGCCAGCACATCCCAGCACAGCAGAACCCATGTGCTTCACTCCTGGGGAGGGGACAGGCCAAATTTCACCCCATCTCACTGGAGGCAGAGCATGAGGAGTTTCAAACAGCCACGCTGTCAGACATGCTGACACAAGTGCCGTTACCACTTTCAGTACAGGCCATCTGTGACAAAATTAATTTTATAAAAATGCTACTTTAGAAATACTTTAAGGAGAGACACAAAACTCCAGTCAAAATCAGAGGGTTGAAGAGACAAAAAAAAAAAATTAAAGATCATCTGGAAAGCTCTGTCAACTATTCTGCCAAACACTTTCAGTCACCAGTTCCATGATTTTTCTGTGCTGGCAGCAAAATCTGGATGTCCCATTGAAACTCTGGAGATCTCTCTCTTTTGACAGTGAATAGACACTTTCAACCCCAACATAATGGTGTGACAGCTGTATTATGACCCTTGTTGATCACTGACCTCCTGATTCTTTGGGAAAACACAGGCTGATGCAAAAATTCTAGATTTGAGATGAAACCTTCTCTAGATTTTTTCTTTTTAAAATTTCTTTGTTTCCCCTCCCTCCTTTTTTAACCAAAGTGGTTCAGATGACTGGTAAAGGAGCGAGAGTATTTGTGAAAGCCTTTTGTGAAATGATCCAGGTCTATGGTAAGTTGAATCAGTGATTATGACCAATTTTTGGGGGAATTGAATGGAAAAAAGAACAGCAGTATCTGGGAACACCATATGAATAAGGAAGAGCATTCTTCCATGGAATATACCCATCTTTTGCCTGGCTGAGTTTAGCTGCCTTAAAAACATCAAAACATCAGCCTGCATTACCTGAGCTGTTCTCTCTCTTGCATGTCATCAGTATTTCTCCAAAGAGGGAGGTAATTTCATCTCCAAAAATCCTGCAGCAATTCTCAATGAGGAACTGTACCAGACTAGAAATCTGCAACAAAGCAATGGAAGAGAGATGTCAGAACTTCTACAATTCAATTCAGGACAAGCTCACCATACAGATGAGGAACACGAGCACACTGTTATCCATGAAGGCAGCCAGGAACTACTCTCTCAGTCTCCTGGGCCTGATAAATTTTCCTGGTATACATCCTTGTAAGCATCTTTTCCATTCTACTCTGTCCTGTTTGGAGGTCACCACACCCAGAGATCTTCTTGATGAGAGAAGCATTTTCATGATACACTGGGCATTGCTTTACAACCTCTCTCCCCTTCTTCTAGGAAGATTATGAGAATGGATTGATTAATGTTGCTGGAGCCCTGGTAAGAGGAAAAGTCCTGATCTGAAGAGGCATTGTGGGTTCTCATGTTTGTAACCAACAGCCTGGTTGAATGGGATGAAGGTTGGTTTGGTTTTCTGCTACACCAAAGTGTTTCTTACCTTTTTAATAAATTCACTTTCTATATCAGGAGTGGAGGGAACAGGAGGCCAGAGCAGACTGGGTGCAATGCAGACAGCCAGATTAAAGGCATTCATCTGGTTCTCTTCCGATCGCATTTCTATCCCGTGCAGAACTCCAAAGATGTAACGTAAGAGAACAACATTAGCTCTGGGGAGGTGCTCTATTAGCCTGACAACAGATAAAAACAGAGTTATTCACATTAGTGACCACTTTCCATAGATACACACAAGTCAAAATAATGGAAATGCTCAAACGGGGTAACAAGGTCCATTAATTAAACCAGGGAGAGTGACAAAGAGATGTTCTTGTTAAAAAAAAAAATAATTTTAAGTTGAATATGTGTGATTCTGCATTCTGGGATGTACATTTATAGGAAAAGAATGTAGAGATTTTAAATAACTACCTCTGGATGCTTTTTATCTTCTCTTCATTATTTCCTTGATCCAGCACAGACACCCACTTATCACACAGCTGGGATGACAAAATACTGCCTGGGATGTTGCGAAGAAAATCCTTATCAAGACAAAAGAAGAACAAAACATGTGAGCAGCTGTTCTGGGGCATGTGAGGGAGCAGGAATAAGATACCCAGATTCAAGAGGATGTATCCATGGGACAGCACTTACTGGCAAGTATATTGTTACACACAACCACCAAAACCAGAAGAAAATAATCTCAGAGAGAGGCACTTTAGATTATGCTTAAAGTGAATATTTTCCATCCTTTGCCCACCTTTCCTGTCAAAATAGAGGTATTTGAATGCTTCATCTGATATTGCTGAACTAAAAATTCCGCAGCGAGACCAGTTATTTTGCATAATGTATGTCTTTACTTATCACTTCATCTGCAGTCCCTGTTTCTTCTCCTCAGCTGACAAGCTCAGATACCTCCAGACTATAAGCACTCCAAGGCATCCCTACCTTCCTTCCCCTAATCAATGGAGTACTTAAACTAGTAATTGATAGTCTTGCTATTCCTCTTTCCTAACACCTCAACCATGGGCATGGAAAATGTTGCAGTTTAGGAAGAAGGGCCAAATCCTAGCTTCCCAAAAAAGCTAGGGTGAGGGAAGCTATGATACTTTTTTTGCACAAGGAACACTGGTTTTGACATACAAGACTGTAACAAAACATAATGCATGGAAAAAAGAATCCCAATATTTATGGCAACACTCTAAACTCAATAGGATATGCAGTTCAGGGTATAATGATGTGTAAGGAGACAGGTCTGCCAACACGTCTTTTAGTATTTCACATGCACAGATAAAGAGAGTAACAGGACCAGGCTGTAGCAGAGACCTCAGGAAAGCTGTCAGCAAAACAAGCTGGCTACTCCTCTTCCTCATTCTAATTCAGTGGTAGCCTCCTTTGGAGATCCTCACAAGGTTAATGTGCCAGCCCATTCTTGTTAATTCAGTCCACCGATCCCTTTTTGGGTCTTTTTCCTGGAGAAAAGCCCTCCCTGGTTGTGCACAGGATTTGTGCTGCTCTCACCCAAAAAGGGAGACAGGAACATTGTTCACATACCTTAAACAAAGATGCTGTCACAAATATGGATTCACGGGCCAGGTCCACTTCAGTGCCTGAATCAAGCTTCTCCTTTAGCTCTTTGAATGTTTTTGCACTTCCAGAGCGTCTGAAAATACCCTTGGTGGAAGGCCCTTCTTGGTAAAGGAGGGAAAGCATGTCCTAAAAAAATTAAAAAGGCAAAGAGGATTTCTTATTAATATATTTTATTGTCCAGCACCATTACAATGTAGTTTTTCCTTTTTTTGCCACAGCTGAAAGCCATTTAGTCCTACAAGGTTTTGACAAACACAAGTCAAGGCTCACCCTCCAAACTGCAATGCCAAACTGCACAGGAAAGCTGTGATTTGGGGCTCTCATTCTGGAAAACATCCCTTCAGGAATACTGTGCTGCCACTGCTGAGCGCCAGCTTTCAGCATGATCTTCCAGCATCTGTGCAAGTTTCAGCCAAGTCATTTAAATATATAAATGCTGTGGTATGGGAAAAGCAGAGTGGTCTATCTAATTCAAAGCTCTGCATTTGACAATGGCCTCAGCCAGACACTACTCTGCAGGAAGATATGAGACCCTCACTGCTCATCATTGTAGTTAATACTATCAACAACCACAGATAGAATTCTGTTTCACTGTTACCAGAAAAAAAAAGAGATTTTTTTCTCTAAACTAGAAAGTGCCTTGTTTGTTAATATATATCTGCATTTCTACAGCAGATCTGAGTCAGGTTTTACCCCCTTTGCTGCTTGTGAGTGGTGTCAGACTCTGCAAGCAGCTCAGGCCTGTCAGCAGGACCAACTCTGAGGCAAGGTGCTCCTGCTTGGGAGGTCACTCAAAGGGGGATAAAGCTCAGCTTGTGCCTCCCCTGAAGCAACTGAGGCTGCAGAGGATTAAACAAGTAGGCAGCTTATTACAGAGAGGGGAAAACAAGCAGATTCCTGCCTAGCTTTTCAAGTAACAGAAGGGACTGATTTTTTCTGTTAAATAATAGAGGAAAACAAGGAGAAAAGGAAATGCTGAAACTTCTCCTGAGATAATACGTTCAGGATATTTGCCAGATGCTTAGTTCTCTGCAGTCTCCTGTGGGCCATCTCTCAGACATGCAGGTCAACTCTTGCAGACCTGCTCCAAGCAATGCAGAATTTGTCATCTTTATCTCTTCGAAAGGGGAAACACATGCAGACAGTCTCTGGGATTATGTGTATGCATGCAGAGGCCTGAGGAGCAGCTGAATTAGCGAACAGTAATGGATAAGGAAGGGAGTTTGGGGACTTTTCTAGTCTGAGCTGTAAGGCAGGTCTTCCTGCCACACAGCAGTGCAAGTAAGTCTATTGGAAGCGATTACTTTTGCTTTTATTCTTTAATGTTTCTTTCTCACTCTTGCAGAAGTCCAAGATCAAGAATTCATGTAAGTGCAGATGCTTTGGAGGAGCACCTTCATGGCAGCAGGACTAATGTCAGCATTTTCTTTCTCTTTGCAGAGATTTAGAGCTCTTCCATCAAAACAGGCTGAGTCCCACAGCACAGGATGTTAGCACATGAACAAACCCTTTGAAAATACATTTTGAACAAAATGTTCATAAGATAAAAATGGGAAGCCTCTATTAAACTAACAAATCCAGATGAAATTACATGAGTGAAGCTATGGTGCAAAACAACTCAGTGTGGCAACGGCTAAAAGAGAGCCCTTCAGCTGTGAAAGCAAGCTGGAAGCTCTGAAGCAGTTATCCAGCATGCCTGCAGCACTCATCCCTGATATTATCTTTCTCTTGCAGGTAAATCCCATTCAGTCCCCCAGTATTTTATTCTCCGGAGGTGCTGCATGAATTCAGAAGTTCTATTTTGTGGCATAAACACAATGTTTAAAATTCAAAGCACGAATTCTACCAAGCTGTGATTCTATGCTTAGTAACTCTGGAGATTTTTTCAAACAAAAATTGACTAATATTTACGTTTTGTAGAAATTTCTGAAATGCAGCACTGGCTCATCTCTTAAACAGAGAGAAGGAGGGATCAGGTGATCATAATCATACAGAGTCCATCTCTGGAGGGCTTATTTAAATAACCTAAATAATGAAAATGCATACTTCTCCTTCAAAAGAAAACACTACTAAAAGACCTAAAAAATCCTGGTATGATTCACTATTCAGGCAGTGATAAAGCAGCACATCAAGCACCAGCTCAGGAGAGAAAACATCTCTCCCTGTGAACTGGTGTGACCCCACTGATTGTAATGGGGTTCTGGCAATCTTTTCCAGCCAGAAGTCAGGCTTTAGCATGAAGGGCCCAATCCTGTAGGGCTCATTCCCACTCCACAAATCCTTCGTCTGCTGTACTGACAACAGGGCCTTCCAATCACCAAAAATGCCACATACATGCCTTAATTATGCCTAGGAATGGGCTCCAGGACAACCTTTTTCATGGTCCTAGGCTGGTTTTGAGTGTACCCACAGCATCAGAGCTGCCCCAAGACAGGATGAAAAGATGCTACTGTAGCCTCAACATTCCCATCTATTTTTTGCAGTGGTGCTGTCAGACCAAAAACGAGGACTCAAGAGTGCTTGCCTGCCCTGGAATGACTTCAAGAAAGGCTCTGAAATTGCCTAGTTATGGGCAGGTGGCATTTTAATGCATGTGTGGGCTGCCTATATGGGACAGTAGATGAGACATTTATGGATGTGGGGATTTTACAGAGATCTTGGGAGTGGTTTAAAAAGTATGTGTGAATGTGGCATTTATTTACACTGTAAGTGAGGATTAGGAAACCAGCCTCATAGCATGGGCTATAAAAGAGAAATAGCCCAGAGCAGCAGACTGATCACATACATCTCTCAAGATGTTATTGACTGGGCCTGATCACAGTATATGTTAAAAACCAAGTTCTTGCTGGGAACCACAAATGAGGATTCCCTATGGAAACCTTTCTGGTTTCTTTGCTTGGGTCATTTCAATGTGCCATTTACAAACATATCCTCATTTACTACACAGAAAAACTCCACCACTCAACCCTGAGCCTGGAACTCACCAAGAGGGGTTTGGGGAGGTTGTCATCCTCACAGATGGTTGTTAGTAAGAGGCCAAAGAGCTTCCCAGGAGCAGCAGATGTTGAGGAAAGGGGTGCATTGTCCAAGTGAGTGCCTGGGCCACGCCAAAAAGCCCAATTTATGATAGATCTTTTCCTTTTAAATGACTTTTGGCTTAAGTCTGGGGAAAGAGAAAGGTGTTTATTATGAGAAATGCATTTCAATTCTAGTTCCAGTATTTGGGTTTTGGTGGTTGCTATAGTTTCAAAGGAAAAAACGTCATGAACTCAACCAACTCCTTGCATCCAGCTAAGCCTAATCCACCATGTACATACCTCTGTGTGTGTGTGTGTGTGTGTGTGTGTGTGTTTATAAAATGTGTTACTCGTGCCCTGAAGAGGATCACCAGTATCTGCCCTGCACTGCTGGGGTAGTGTCAGCACTCTCCACCAAGTGCAGGACGGCCAACCTCAGCCTGCTGGCTTCACACAGAGCTGCACTCTGCTAAATAACTCCACCCACAGGTGCAAATCCACTGCCCTCACCTCAGCATGCTGTCCAGGGCCATCCTAACTCCCCTGACAATGTGGGAGACCCTCCCCACCAGTAACACCAGTGATCAGCTAATGGGGTGAGGCATTTTCAGACCAGGAAAAGCCACTGCCTTTGCTCACTTCTCCACAACACAGGAGTATCATCAGTGTCCCCACTCCAAGCATTTGCCAGCCACAGCCCAGGGACAGTGCCTGCCCTTTAATCAATGCCTTCCAGATGGCATTTCAGCATGCTGCCAGCACACTGATGGGCTCTGCTTGTCTCATTGTAACATATTTCATGAGATATCGAGGAGGAGTTCTAACTAAAAGACCTGTTTGGGGTGTGGAGAGAAGGAAATACTGCTATTGGGACACAAAAAGGGCTTTTTTATACGACCTTTCTCAACATCAGCCAGTGTGAAGTCTTCTTAAGATCATGGGTTACTGCTAAAGAGAAAAGGAGTGTGAACTGTGTATGACAGAAGTGCTAACTGGGAAAAACTTATTCTGATATATTTTGCCTTTCTGAGGTGTTTTCAGAGCCAATCAGCATTGATTTGGTTCCCTGCCTACCCCATGCACATTTTAATTAGCTGGTTCTTCCAAACATTTTACTTTCTGCTGTTGTGGAGGGCAGAACTAAGGCTTGCAGAATTAAGGATTGTGGTACAACACCAGAATTTTTTCCCCAATACTTTATTCTCTCCTTTACTTTATTAGAATTGGGTTTTAGCTCAGAGTGATTTTCATTATACATCATTCCATTCCAGATCATGCTCCCTTAGGGAATGGGTGGAAGTCTTTTCATTAGATGCTTGCAGGATGAAAAGTTACATTTTAACTGAAAATGTGAACATATGAATGTGAAAGAAAAAATGCTTTTCATAAAAAATAATAAGGATATACATTTTAAGCTGTCCAAAGCTTCAAGAAATGGAAGTCTGGCAGTGTCTAAGGTTTTACTTGACACATCATGTTTTGGAAGAACATAACTGACCTGTAACTTTCAAAATGACATTTTTTTCCTCCAGATGAGCTGGACATTAGCACCTGAATAAGGTTTGCTTCACAAACTAAGGTTTCCCAGCGTTCTAGCAATACAATGGCAAATACATACCCCTGGTTCTTTCTGTAAACCCTGCAGATATCAGTGGAAGCAAAAATTAAGATGCTATTTTGGAGAACAAGGAATAGCAGAAGTGAATAATAAAAAAAAAGTCTTAAAATTAGGAACTCTTCTCAGTCTCTTACTGATTGTTCCTCTCTTAACAGCCATGTCTCAAACTGAGAATGTGAACAAGAGGTCCTTGCAACTAACTGCAGCTCTCTCCTGGGACAGGAAGGAAATCTCAGCCAGTGTTCTTCAGCATACCAGGGCAGAAACCAACAACTGATGTGTGGCAATGAAATGCCCTGTCACTCAAAAACTAGCATTCACTGAAAAACAAGGGAAGCTCATCCTTTTCATACCCCCTTTTTAAGGGTGTTGAGAACTCTTAAGCTGAAGAGGAGATGAGAAGGGCTGGAGGTACACTTTCTTTCCTTGAACCTGTGCAAAGTTATAATAGTAGGAGAAGGCAGACTCCTCTCAGCCAAGACAGATGCCAATTACTGCTCTGCAGAAGTACTTCCATACAAAAACCTCATGGCCTTGCTCTAGTGGATTATTCTAAGCCAGAATCAGAAAAAAGTAACACCAGTTTGTTGGAAAATTTTGGCCAGAGCTCACAGGAGCCACCTCTTCTGCTCATATTTTACATGAAGGGAATGTCTATTCATGGTTAGTGTCCTAGCCATGGAAATGGCATTTCCTCTCCTTGAAACTAATCAGAAACTTCTAAATAAATATTCAGCTTTATTTAACAATGTGCTCATGAGCATAATTTAATGACTATGTTTAACTGGTAGGTGACCATTCCTGTTAAATGCTGAAAGGCTACAGCAGAGGCAACAGAAACACTCCATTTCTTCCACATAGAAAATGCTGCACTTTTTTAACCATCCTGCCAGCACAGCTGATGCAATTACCCCACCACATTTGGTGCTCAGGCAGCTACTTGCCATGAGGGCCAGCTGTAAGTCATGCCTGCCTGTCAGCACCTACACTGCTGTCTAACCCTGGTGCACACTGGTGGAGCTGGGCAGCTGCTCCTTGCTGACTCCAGAAGGGACAGCATGTCCAGCACAGTGGCATCCCACTGCAGGGAAGTGATGGGAGGGAGGAGAGCACAGCATGTGGCAGTGAAGTCTGGGGTTACAGATACTGCTCTCTGTAAATTCACCCTGTATGTGGCAGTGTGCCCACTGGATACCCAGCAGAGATTCAGGCTTGCTGATTCGAAGATCAAAAGCCAGATCATAGCTTTGGCTTGCAGGCAGGTAATTTTTGCCATTTTCCAAACCCAAAAGAGTAAGGAAAAGCAGAAGGAACAGTGCTGCACGTGAGATAACCTGCTTTGCAAGCAGTTACACCTATACATCACTTTAACAGGTTTTGCCTGATGAAAGAGGGAAAGATGAATGGACTAAAAGCCTCTTTCTCCCATTTAGCACAGTCCCTGTGCATGACCTGCAGGCTGCCCCAGGCTGCTGCTGCCCCAAGCCATGCTCACTCCACTCCTGCAGCCTGCACAGCACCGATGATAACACATCTGCATTAGAACTCTACAGGCCTGATTTGCATTTCTATTTTCTTTTGCCAGTCAACATCAGCTGCCAAAGCAGGGCCTGTAAACCTAATTACACCCTTTTGCTAGATTGCCTCATTCTTAAAATATGCCATGAGGTAATATATGACACAAATTACTGGGAAGGGGGTGGGTGAATGCATGTGGAAAGGAAATTAATTTATATTAAATGTAACCAATTTCCAGAATAATTTGCAATGGACTCTGGTATAGCTTCACTGTATTTAATTTCTAAAAACACTACAAATGGATTCTATTCATATTCATATATTGTGGGAGAACTTAGGTATTGGGGAGTGCCTGAGATAACAGTGTGGATGTTATTTTTTCTATGATGCAGTTATTAATGGTGAACTAGGGCAGAGTTCCTAATTGAGCTGAGCATGCTAGTGTGTTAAGAACAACAAAAACACACTATGGGATGTATCCTTGCCCTAAGTCTAATTCTCCAATCCTGTCACTATCTCCTTATTTGTTTTCTCATGAGCAGAGCACAGTCATTGTATCATTGACAATGGAGTGCAAAACAGAGAGCAGGTGCTCGTATTTTTGCAGCATCAAGACCAAAGGCAGAAGAAAATATTACTTTCTTTATTTTACTCTAAGAGACTGAAATAAAGTTCTATTTGTTCACCTCATCTAGGTACCCGAGTGCCTGCCTAGACTTTGCCACTTGAGGGTCCCAGTGAGGTAGATGTGTAGTCCTAAATACCTTCTTGAGAAGAAGGATGCTGCCAAATGTTGCATTGGAAATTCTGTGCCAAAGTCAAGCCTTGACTCTTGAACCATGAAACCACCCTGCCTTGTTACAGAGAACAGCAAGGACTGCAGAGAGAAGCTCAGCCAACAGACTCACAAAAATTGCAGGGGAGAGATTCTTTCTTTTGCTGACTTTAGAACAATCGCTTGACAGGCAGCTTGTCAAAATGTAACTTACAAAGATGACAGGTATACAACAGCACACTCAAACCAGCGAGAGCTACACTGCAAACCCCCCGAGCAGCTGGAAGATACACCTGCACGCTCCTCTGCGCTTCCCAGCGCGCCCCAGCCCGGCACATTTGCCTTCTGTAGCAGAGCCAGGTGGCCAGGCTGTGGGGAGAGGAGCTGGGGTGAGAGGACAACGTACCGTTCAGCTGCTGGCACACGGCCACCTGGCTGGGCTTCAGCACAAACTGGCACTGCAGCTCCTGGGGCAGCTGCTCCGTCAAGAAAGGGCCCTGGAGCTGCCTGGGGCAGGCACAGTGCTTTGATCCGTGGGGCATAGCGTCACGAATGTGGCTCATTTTAATTCCAAAGGGATATTCGTGTCCTGTTCAAAGAGAAATCGTAATAATCTCTGTTGGATTGACTGGAGACTTGCAGAACTCCATCTGCCCTGGAGGAAAAGCACATTTTGCTTGCTGGCTCGCAGCACTTTCTCAGTAATCTAAGAATTGGTGCTTTCCTCCATACTTGTACGGGCATAAATCATACACTGGCAGATAGGGAGTTATTGCGTTTGGTGTAGTTAAACAGATGTAAAAGTAAAATCAGATCTATTACAGTTGTATCACATAAAAGCCAGTCAGGAGAAAAAAAAGGTGACTATTTCTGAATTCAGTGTTTATTCTTTCTACTGATTTTAATGTGGCACTGAAAGTTTAGGTACTGCTTTCTCCTATCATTCTGGAGAGAAACGAGCTTTTTGGATTGGTCATATCAAATTTTTGCTGAGCATGCAAACCCAAAACATTCCAGTGTGGAGGAAGTGATCTTCCCTCCCTTATCATGTTAAGTCCAACAGCCATCAACTCAGTCAAATGAGACACAATTATGGTTCCTGTCTGAGGCTGAAACAGGAAGGAAACGTTAATCACAGAGCTGATGCAAATGAGCTATGCTTGGCTTTAACCAGCATCTTTGGGGACTACACAGAGGCAATTCATTTCTGGAGGAGCTTTCACAAATGCCACCGGAAAAATGCTTTTCAACTTGTCTAAAGACCTGGTGGATTACATATATTAAATGTGGATGCATTGATAAGATATTTCAGTTAGCTTGCAGTTAGACTTGAACACTAAGAGAGGGGAAGAGATGTTAATTGAGATTATAGCTACTGTGAAGCTATGGCACAGTCAAACTGTGCTTCTGATGTGCACCTATGATAAAAGTTGGGCTTATCTAATAAACCTTTGCATAAGTATCAAGAACAGCATCACTTTCATGTCAGATTATTATTTTTCAAGAATTGTAACTTGCATTTGCAGTGAGAGTCAGTCAATTAGAAAGGCCTTTCTCATTTCTAAATTCTTTGGCTCTATATTTAAAGCCATGGATGTGATTTGATCTGAAGAAGATACACAATAATGGTCAGAAACCCAAAGTCTGGTATGTTTCAAGGGCAAAACAGTCTGCACTCTCTATAAGGTGCACAAGTTAGTAATTTTATAAATATTAATGTTGTCTGACTCCAGTGAAGCATTTGTAGCTAAGGCTGCTTTGAGAAGGAATAGAAAGATTTACCGGGATTAGATTTGCAGGAGAAAAAAACAGAAAATCCACAAGTTTTCTTGTTCTAATCATCTGCAAACTCATACAGCACAAGTAATGCTGAGCTTCTACAGGGAAATGTTCTTACAAATGGAAAGGGATTTGCTCTTAGTGAATCATGGCCCAAAATCAAATCACTCCATCCAATCACTTCTGAGATTTGTGTTGATTCCTGGTCCCGAAATGTTTTTAAAAAGCATTTTAGAAAGTTAATAAGCACTAATTTGCTCCTAATCAGAGGGGAGCTGTCAACCAGAATGAGAAATACAGGATTGGAAAGAATCCCTTGAATCAGTTAACTTGAGTTGTGGAAGGAAAGATAATTTCTCAAAACTCTGCTGAGTTTTGCTGAGGAGGGGAGTAAACAATGCTATGGGGGTATAGGAAGAAATATGGGAAAGCTGGACAACCTCCAGAAGAGGAGGTGATTGGAGAGGTCAACTCTGCAGAAACACTGGGGCTCATGCAGCAAAACTGGAGCAGAAATAAATGAACTGCTTCAACCTCTTCGTGACACAAGCAGACAATTGCTCTTCAAAGCAAAGGATCAGCATTTCACTAACTCCCCAGCTAGGCAAACTTGCGTGACAGGGAAGTAAGAGAAAAAACAGGAAAAACAAAACAAAAGAGGAAACTGAATTTCAGTCTTCTCTCTATTTCTTGCTTCCTACAGCAGTAGTAACTGAGTGAAAATTGAAAAACAAAACAATGTCAACAACTTACCAATAAGAGGGTAAGGTGCATGTTCTCTTCCTGAAATCACCCATAGCTTGTAGTCTTTTTCAGACCCCTTTAAAACAAAAATTAAGAATCAGTTTGTCAGCTATTAAGGACAGGTTAAGGACATGGAGTTTCTCACAATATAAAGGGATAATAAGAATAACCTACACCTTGCCAGCAGGGTCAAAGGAATTCCCTTTACTTTTGCAGTGCCCAAGTCTGCCACCAGCAAAATTCCTGCAGTGTGTCTGCCACGTGCAATGTGGTTTATGTGATTTGGGTTCAGCTCTGAGCAGTGAGAGGTGCTGGGGCCCATCATTTCTGAAGAAAAAGGGGCAGATTTGCTCCCAGTTCTTTTCCTCTGACTGCAGTGCCTCCTGGCAGCAGAGGGAGGGATGCCAGAGCCCACTTCACTACTCTGCTGCACCCCCTCCCCAGCTTTCCTGAATGTCTAAGCAGAAGGAGCTCAGGCTGGTGAGCCAACAGCATCCTGTGACTGTCACTGGAGTGCAGGGCAGGAGCACCTTCACCTGAGCCCACCCTAATGGTGTCAAGGCAAGGATGGCAGCCCCAGGCTCCTGGCACTCAGTGCTGCCTCAAAATCTCACTGTAGGGCTACTGTCAGCCTTTTTGTGCAGCCCTCATGCGTGGAAGGGCTTGGGACTGCTGAATGGTATTTTAAGACTACTGAGCTCTCTTTAAAGTGTACAGCAGAGAGGATAAATTTACATTAAAAGAGACAATTTTCAAAAGACTGGGGAATGTGATCATTTTTGGGAAAAGCTGTGAAAACCTCTGATTTAAATCAAATTAAAGCAAATTCTAAATATTGCCTTTAGCATAAATGTACAAAAGAAAATAGAAAGTGGATAAATACACTGCATTAAAAGTGATATATTTTACCTTAAATCCCTTTTCAGTGACACTACTAAATCAGGATAGTTAAAACCTAAAAGTGTTCTGGCTATAAAAAGTGAGAAATATCTCATGACAGCATTTATTTAGATCCAAAGTTAATTCGTACCTCCTTTAAAACACACTTGCCTACTATCCTGCTTTTTCTGGACCTTCACTCATTGTTCCCAAGGCTTTTGAGACTCTTCCTACTTGCTGTATGCACCTGATGTAATGCTGATACATCCAGTGAAGCCTTTGCAGTTTGCTCTCTGACTGCCAGAGCTTTCTGGCCCATATTAGCACTGCTGTTAAATCAGCTAGCAGGGGGCAGAAGGAAAATAAATAGGCTTTGGAGACATCTCTGATGCCTCGGGGCAAGCAGCCAGGAGCAAATAAATACAGCTGAAGAGCACAAGAAAGGGTATTTGCTTTTCCTTTCACATACATATATGAAAGGGTTCGTTGCTGTGAAGGGGAAGCAGGGGAAGGGAAGAGCCAGTAAGCGTGTTTCCAGGAGGCAGGCTGCTCATCCCCACTGCAAATGCTGTCCTTTATGGCTTTATGAGGCCATTTGTCAGGATAAATGTGACTGTCCCAGAAAAGTCAGCAAGAGTACTTACAAAGCTGGGAAACCCAAGGCCCTTCCTTCTGCCCCACTTGATAATTTGGAACAGATGATCAATGCCATTTTGCACGAGCTAGCTGTCATTTTAACAGAGAAACCACGGAGGAAAAAACCTGATGTGTTAAACCAGAGTGAACTCAGCCAAAGTAATAGCCCCATTAATCACACAATATGTGAAATGTAGTTTTTGTAATTGCCATTGAAAAGTCATGGAGCTCCTTTCAAGTGGCTCTCTGTGGACAGAAATAAAAACCTTCACACAGTGTGTAAGGCAGAGCTTCCTTACAGCCAGAACGATTCTATACCAGGGGGCTGGGTGTTGGACTGATAGGCAGCCTACAGCCTTATTTATTTAGCTTGTTTGATTTTATTGCTAATCTTGTGATACGCCTCTAATGAAAAAAAGGCTTTCTGCTATAAAGAAGCAGTGAAATAATGTAGTATGTTACTTGGGCAAATAATTCTGTAGGCAAGATTTTACATCTTTCAGATGGCTTTCATTCTTTTTCCACTTGAAATAAAAATGTAAAGAGAAGGAAAAGGTTGATTGTGATACATACAAAAGAACACAATGCTGAAACCCAACCAGCTCCTCCTCCTGCTAATCTCAAACAAAGTACTCTCATTAAATACTACCATTTTCCTGTTTTTTCCTGTACACAAAGCGAGAAAGCGCAAATGACACCCATAAAATGGATAAAAATTAAGCACATCACAATAAAGACTGGCAGTTGTAATAGCACAGTCTCCTGATTTTTGGTGTAGAGCAGGGGAGACAATCTGCAATTAAAATCCTAATTTTAATTCACCTTTTATCCTTTTCACCTTGCAATCTCTCTATCGACTCCAGAGATTCCTTAATTAAATGGACTACTGGATTCTGAGCCAGGCCCCCAGCCCTGGTGTAAATGAGATGTCTGAGCCATAACAAGATGGGTAGACACAAATTGCTGTGCCTGGGAAATGCCAAGCTAGCAGAACAGACTCCTGCATTAAAAGCATGTATGAATTAAGGATAATGGATGCTGGGGAAAGCAAACTCTGAGGCTGCTCCAACTTTTGCTGTGAGTCTCCAGAAGCCCCAGGGAAGCATAATAGTGAGTACTCTGCTCATCATATTTGACTCTTCACACTCAGGGCTGTGGTTAAGGAAAGACTTGTCAGATTCCATGCAATGAAATCAATATATGCATCACAAGTAAAACATTTTTAAAAATCCTGTTACCCAAACAGCAAGCTGTTAGACCAGTTAAGAAGCTGTCATCCAGGAACTTCTATATGATGACTGGTATTGGTTGGAGCCATGCTGTGAAACACAGTGAAAGAGCCAGAATTCTTGCCCCTGGCACTGACCCTCTACTACACCTGAGGCACTGCCTAGCCTGGTTTAGGGCAAAGGAAGCCAGCTGAGGCAGTACTTGATCTAGCAGGGATCACTGCATCTATCTGCTACACTACCCTGCATTATCATAAATTCTTTCGGAAAAAGCCTTTTTCCAAAACAGTTTCAGGACACTATTTAAATTGGGTGCATTCAGATTCCACGCAATCACCTAGTTACATTTGCATCTCACAAAATTCCAAAGGTCCGTGGATGTTTAGAGTACCTGGCTGGCACAGTTGAGAGCAGTGCCATCTGGGGACACAGCTGATCATGCATGCTTGCACACTTTGAAACCAATTAACAGGCAGACCAGCAGGCTTCTTGTTCACATTGAAGTGTGCAAAAGGAGCTCTATCAAACTCTCACTTCTTGAGTCAAGATATCTCCTCTTAGGCACCAGCAAAAGAGATTAAAAAGCAACTTGAAACATGACTGATCCCTTACAGGGATGAGAGGCTTGCTCAAAACTCTTAAGACACTTGATAATCTCTGGAGGTTTATATGTTAACAAGGCACTTCTGCTGCATTTCAACAACTCTGAACTACTATGTTAAAGGATTTAATTAATGTTCATATCCTAAAACTTGGAAAAAGTGCAATGGAAGATCTAATTGTTAAAAGTAACTACAAAGAAAGACTCATTAAAACTGGTGCAATGACTTACATTAATTCCCAGCTGCTGCAGGGCCATCAGAATTACATCATTTGCTGTATCAACATTGGTTACACTTAGGGTTTTTGACTGTGAACAGAAAAAAGGAGAAGGGGAAAGTGGCATTATAAATTTGGATTTACAAAGAGTATCTGAAGTGCAGTAGCTCTGCATAATTCATCATTAGAAAAAAATTGAATACCCTGTTAAAATTTTACTTGATAAATAAATTATACTACATAGATAAAGGTCCAGCTGAGACCAAGGTTTGATTCCTCTGCTTTGTCACATACTCTCCATATTTTCTTCCTGCTTCCCCAACAGCTCAATCAGAAGAGAGACTATTACAATTACTGGGGACATGACTTCCACATTAAAATATGCAAGAAGTCAGAACCACTAACTGCACTTTTAGACTCTGCATAAGGGAAACATAATGGTTTGATTAATTTAAAAGCATGGAAGTGTCCTTTGAAAAATGAAACATTTCAAGGAGTCTTAATCAATTGTTAATTTCTGTCCTTTTCAACTGAAGCTCTCCATGGTAAGAAAGCATTGTACACAGGCTGTTCATCCCCATAACCTTTCCCACATTCTGTATAGATTTCTCAAAGCTAGATTTGGCTTAGTACCAGAAGCACTTCCTCTTGGTAATGTTCCATCCATTTAAAACACGACCTTTCCAGCATCCTCCAGAATCTGCTGATAGGAGCATGGAAAAAGCATGGAGCAGCAGAGACCCCACTTTCTAACCAGCTACAGTGACCAGCACGAAGTGCTAAGCTTTGTGTCAGCCAAAGTGCCACTTTCCAGAGGCAGTCTTTCCAGAGTGAGATTTCAGCACCTGCAGCCTGGCACCAGTGCTGCTCCTGTACTGCTGGGCAGTGCTCAGTAGCTCAGCTCCACGGGCTGCTCCAGTGCTTGCAGCGCCACAGCCACGCTGGCCTCACTTCCCAGCCAATTCCCACCCACCAAGCACAGGTCATTGAGCCCCTGTTAGAGGCTGGCCCGGCTCTGCCCCCAGGACTACACAGCCTGTGGATTGCAGCTGGTTCACAGCCAGACTAAAGCCTTGGCAGAACAAAGGCAAGCCCACTGCAACAAACCACCCACCTGATGGCCCAAAGAAGGGAAGGTAGCAAAGTTGGGATGGAGATGTTCACTGCTGGTCTCAAGACAGTGCAATACCCTGACACCTTGTGTGGCATAGCCAGTTTTATGCTGGCCATAAGATGTTCAGGTGAAACAAACCCCTGACATTTTGCATTTAAAAAAGATCTGAGCTGTACCTTTGTTTAAGACCCTGACAGTAACAAGCTGCCATGGCAATGAAAGGAAAGTTGTGAGAATACTGTGTCTCTTGCTTCAGGACAGATCTGAACGCTCATACCATAAAAAATTTAACATTTGCCTGAAGCAATGACATCTGGCTCTCAGGAGTAGGTCAGCACATTTGCATAAGTTTTGCTCTTGGCTAGAATATAGTTTGTGCGTTGTGTTCAGCCTTCCCTACTGTCCAGAAATGAAATAATTCTTATGCATCTCCAGCTGCTGTAGCACAGGAACCACAGCACCATAAGAACTACGTGCATCACAAAATTTCCATCTGTTCCTCCTCTGTTTTATTACTGATAAAATCTAGACTACAATGTGTCATTCCTAGGACTGTCATTATCAAGAGACCATATATGGCACAAGAGCTAATTATAGCTAAGGAGAAAAGACACTGCAGAAAGCCCCAACAACCCCTGGTACAAGACTGCAACACCTGAGTGCATGTATGATTTATAGAATTTTACACCTGAGCAAACCTTGATCTGCAGTCCTGCATTTGAACTGTCACAATAATTAGTATTGCTTATTACCTTTTGTCTTATCAGCCTGGCAATTCTATCATTGTTTATCTTAACAATGATTTTCTAGGGAAAAAAAAAGAAAAAGGCAGACTCCTTTATGCTTTATTTATGCTTTAATCCTATATTTATGCAAATGTAGGATTCTAAGTGGACAGTCATTGCTGGGCAAAGACTTAGAGTGAAATCTAACTTCTGTGAAAATTTCTTATGCCCTTGCCCATGCTCCTTAGGATTCTGAGCTTGAAATACAGATGTCCCAAACACAGAAAGAAAAGACAAAAAGCAGAGGAAGAATGGATTGATTATCACTGAATGTTAGGGTAGCTCTGTGGAACTGGCTACATACAAGAATTTAGCTCAAATTTACCAATTTAAGGTAAAAATCACACTATGGATGACCTTCCTTTAGCACCTACTCTTTGCCTATAAATTCACCAGCATCAATTATTTGATGATTAACATGCTTAAGGCAATTTCAGGTTGTTCTTATACACTGCTTTACTGACTTAAGATCATTATAAACAATAAAACAACTGCAACTTTGCAGAATTTAATGAAGGCAGCTGTGGGGTTAGGTAAGTTTTACAAGCCAAAAAAAGAAAAAAGCGGGGGGAACATTGTACTGACATTTCTGGAGATGCTTATGCATAAATTCTGCTAGAGGTGTTTCTTGGGACTTCACACTGTACAGTCTTTAGTTTATGTGCCAGAACCAGTATTTCTTACCAAGCACCCTGCCTTTAAAATGGAAATAATGTAATAAAGACAGAGAACAAACATTTCAGGGCTGTCTATGCCAAGCCTTTTCGAGGGGCTGAATCCTTAAAGGAGATTTCAAACCTAAGGAAACTTCTCAATATCCAAAGGATTTGGAGGTGAATGGCACTCATAGGTGATGTGGATTTAGACCCCTGTTTAGCTCAAGAACACTTACGTATGCACAAGTTCCCACATCCTTTGCAATGATCGTCAGAGGAATGCTTTTAGGATTGTCTTTCTCCTTCTCTTCTCTTATTCGACTGACAAAGCAAGTAGAAAACAAGTACATTTTTAATATTGAACACATAAATAGCAAGACATAGATTTATACAGCAATCAAGCAGTAACTTGGTAAGATGGAGATTGTTTGCAGATGTACTGCAGTGGAAAGATCTCTGAGGACAAGAAAGCATCCAGCAGTATCTGGAAGGAATGCTGACTGTGGCCCCCAGTAATGCCCTCTTGTACTTCAGTTCATTGCAGAAATCAGAGTAAGCAGCAGAGAAAAGAGAATAGAAAAAAAATCAAGCTAAAACTACCCATCATTGTGACGCCTGTGACTGCACTCCAGACTCCTACTGGAATCAGTTATAACAGTACAGACTAGTTCAAAGGACTGAACAGGAGAACAGTGAACTGGAAATCATCCCAGCGAGGATAATTAAAGCAACCCAGTAGTCTGAAGAGTTAGGTAAAGACACAGCCTCAACCAGAAGAGCTGAGCGACCAGAAAACAGAACCACCACTAGCAGTTCTCTGCCCAAACACTGAATGAAATAAGACAGCTCTATTTATGCAAACCCTCCCACCTTACCCTCCAGCTTTGGGCATGTTTTTTCAGAATAAAATAAAGTCAGCCTTGAGCAGCAGACAGGTTAGAGCACAGGTTTCTGAGCTGGGCTTGCTTGAATGCCACCACCATGGAAAGAGCTCCAGGCTCAACTCAAGCCATGGTGGCAGAGGCTCCTGCTGCTGTGTTGGGAAGGAACAATGTGTGATAGGAATTGCTCCAGTTTTCTGCTGAGCACAGAGAAGCAATTCCCTCCTTACGCAGGGATTGTTGCATGAAAGCACACAATATCTTCTGAGGGAGAAGACATGAGATTTTATTTTCTTTATATCAATTTGAGAGAGCTTATCTATCATGATGGCATAGGCATCACAGCTTGGGAACCACTGGTCTAGACCAGGACTCTTTCCAGTGTCTTTAAAGACCATATAATAAAGTACCTTTGCAAAAAAGACAGCCATGTTTCCTTTTGTTCTGCAGACCTGAAAGAATTAAAACAAGACAAATCAGCCATTATTCTAATACCAAAATAGTCCTCCTACAAACCACAACGGAGTGGACTGTTTCTCGGTTGCAATTTCATAAATACCTACAAAAACTAAGAGGTTTATCCATATTTGAATGAAAAGTCTGCTTCCCTGCAAAGTCAACTGAAAAGCCTGCCAGGAAGATCAAAAGCCTCAGTTTTTGCCACAGAAGGCAAAGCTTCACTGGTGAATTCGGTAGGAAATGTGTTGAGTTGCTAAAGTTGAGTTGTTAAAGTAATGTCCATGCAAAAAGTAATGTCCATTTAAAAAAAAGAGCCTACTTCAGAAGGTATTTTCTCAGGTACATAGATTTCTTTCCACTTTCACTATGCTAATTATCTTCTTATTTATTACTTGCTTTTTTAGCACATCACAAAGTACATAGAAGCCCATTGTTGTTAGTAGGGTTTAACTTTGGATATTTTGAGGCTTATCTCATTTATCTTTATCTCATGTGGATACTTGGAAGGATGTAAAGCTGTCCAGTAAAACATAGCTAATAATATGACAGTTCAAGGAATGTAACCTAATTTTGCTTCAACTTTCTTGATTTAAATCCTGTCCCAGATCTAACTCCTATTCCCACTGCTGCTTTTGCAAATCAAGTTTTTCAAATTTCCACAGCAGGCATTTAGAGAACTACAAACCTACTCAATGATGCTGTGAGGGAAATGCACTTTATAAATGTTACAAATATGATTCTGATTTGGTTGTTTCAGTTCTGCTGGACAGACATCTATGCACTCACACATGGCACTTGAGATTTTTCTGGTGTACCTCCAGACACCATATAATTTCAATTCTGTAAAATCTCTGGCTCTTTTTGACTGAAGCTATTGCTTTCCTACACAGCTACGTTCAGTTATCTATAAAGGATCACATACTGTCTGTAGATCAAAGCTCCTGTTTGTTGGCAAGATTTCAATTGAAAATCAACAGAAAATTTCATCTTTGTTTCAGGACTATTAAGCATAAAAACCATAAACAGCACAACCAGCTCAAGAGAGTGCAGTTTGTAGACAACATTGTCCTTAGGTACAGACAATGGGACACAGAAATTAAGCCAGATACTTCAGCTTTTGCTCTGTGTTGATAAAGAAGAAAATGCTTTTTCTAAGACTCAGGCAAATTAATGTGGCTAAGCAGCTGGCATTTCAGGGGGATGGTACCCTCCCTCATCCAAAGTGACGAAAGAGCCCTCCTGCTGAGACTAAAATTATCCTAATCACTGAAATTACCTCTACAGCCCTTATGTGTCTTACAGTCAATGCTGCAAAGACAGACAAAATTTTTTTTCTATTAAAATTCAGAGATTCTGCTTTAAGAGGGATTTTGACATTTCCTCTGGTGCAATTGAATTGAAAAGAGAAATAGGACAAGGTCAGTATCTTACTGTACGTTTCCTGCTACTTCCAATACATGGCCTCCGGTTAAAACTGTCTTATGAGTGTCTTTGATTCTTTCATTAGCTTGGCTGTTTAATATTTGTAGTTCATTTATTAATTAGCCAAGGTGTTTGTCAAGTTACCAAAACCAGGTAATTTCCACTGAGCAAGTCTGCAGCACAGAAAGTGCTTTGCCAAATCACACATTTTCTCAATTTTTAAAATGATAAGCAAGATGGAAAATGAGCTATGGGGGCAACTTGCTCTGAGCAGAAGGAACTTGTTTAAGAATCAGCAAGTTCCTGCTCCCCACATTCACTGATGCTGAAATGAATCTGTGGGAGTCTCAGTACCTGTCAGCTTAGAAAAATTTGCATAACTTGTTAAATAAAATATATCTCAGTTCTTACCTGAAATTTGCCACACAGTTTGTGGTGGGCCAGCCCAAAACAAAGGACCGGTCTGGGTCTGTGCTACCTTCACAGACTTCTTCTGTACAAAATGCTGTCCACATCTCACAGAGACGTGCTTGGCACTTCAGTTTGAAATGAGAGTGTGACCTGCAGGTGGAAATTCACAGGTGTGTCACACACATGAAAACACAGAAGACAGACTTAACAGCTAGACTTTTTTTCCTTCAGGCACACATGAGGCTTGCACTGGAGCTGATAGAAGAAGTACTTCTGCTTCAGTTAAAGAAAATCTTTTATTGGTTGCACATAAAAACATATCAATTTTTCATTTAAATGGGATCAACAAATCTCTTATCTGCGGGATAAACAGATTGCTTGTGGCATCCCTGGACATCCCCCTTCTCAGGGGAAAGCTGTCCATGTCGAGTGTAGCCCTCCAAATCTTGCTATGAGGGGAAGGTTGTCACTTGTATTTGACTCTCCTTTCAGTGACTTTAATGCCATTGAGGAGTTCACAGTACAGTTCTATTGCTTAGTCTCAGGGTCAAAAATGATGATGAGTTTAAGCAGTGACAACTAGGCCAGGGCAAATGAAGCCAACCTGAAGAAAGAACAAGCAGAAAATTGCCATTTGTGTTAACTACAGCACAGGTCACCACACAGCCTTCACAAACTTTCTACATGGTAACTAGGAATACATCACTTGGAGAATGAGCCAAGACCTTGCACATTCTCAAAATATTTATTCATCTACAAGGAAGATCCATAATTTTCCTAATTTTAAAAAATTTGGCCCTTCTTAAGTTTTTGCTACTAAACAACTGAGTAAAGGTCAAATTTACAGAATTTAACATTTTAACTTCTTTTCTTCCAACAATCCAGCTCTGTAGCACTGCTACAGCCACTTGCTTCAAGCCCTGCAGAACTACCTGAGCTGTGGTTCTCCTGGGCCAGCAGGGAAAGGCTGGAGGAAAAGCGTCCCCCTCTGAAACCAAGGGCATGTCAGCTCACCACTGTGGTGCAAATATGGATGGGGACAGTCCTGGGCACCATGGTGATCAGTGCTCTATAAATAAATATGCCAGGCAAGCAGCTCCCTAGAGCTTTGGTACACATGGACTACCTTGTCTGAGATTAGCCTCGTTTACAAGGTATTTGATTTGGGACAGACTGAACTCATACAAGCCTGAAACATGAAAGCACTTGAACCTTGTGGCTTTAAAAAGGACATAGATGAACCTGGCTGGGCTGAGTTTCCCAGCTGACATTGTGGTAACAGGTGTGGTGGGACAGTGCAGCACATCCAGAAGAAGGTCAAGAAAGAACCATCAGTACATATCAAACCTAAGGCTGTGGTGTCTCCTGATCAGCTGAACATTTCACTTCTTTTTATTAAATTTTGATACCCAATCAAAGAGAAACTTGAAGTACAGAAGCATATTTCAACATGCTTGTTAGCAAATCAGTTTATGATGCAACAAGTAAGGTCTGTCAAGAATACAGAAATAACTGTATTCTGACTGACCACAGACTGAATTGTAAAAATGTAGATTTACAAAAAATACAGCTGTGAATTCTAATGCAGATGTTAATAAGTGGATGTGTAGTCTGACTCCACTAAATCAGTCTGTTGACCCTCCCTTTCTCCTCAACTTCTTTTTGCCATTATCCAGTACACTGAACACTCTGCATGGTGTTTCAGTTTTCAAATATTTACAGTCCATAAACCCAGACCCCTACAGTGCCAGTAGCAGGTGTCAGCAGGGTGTTGGCAGAAACACAAGGATGTTCTCCTCTCTGTGTTCTTACCCTGTTTGCCATGCCTAGTCACAGCTTTCAGCTATTATCAGTATTCAAGTGGCCTGGTTTCCAGAGGTGCTGAAACAGTAGCCTCCATTAACATCTAAAGAGCCCAAAGTATAATTTTATCCCTATCTGCCACGTCCTTTAAGCAATCCATGGCTTCTCAGCATTTGTGAAACATGGGTCTTCCATTTAAATGCCAAAGCATTACCTTTAGAAATGAATATATCGCTAAGGAAGAAGCATGAGAGAACATTTAAAAAATGGGTACAGTAACAATCTAATGAGTATTGTTCATTTTTTAAGGAAGTCTCTTAGCAAATGTTACTGTAAATGTCAGGCAGATCCCAAATCGACTGAAATCAACAGAAAAATCATGAAGACCAGTGCTGTAGATATTGACACACCCCAAGTTATGCCACCCCTGCAGAGTACACACAGTTCCTTTTGCTTGCAATTGGATACCGTGCAGCCAGTAACAGATGGAAGATTAATTTCTCTCTAGATTTGCTAATCTCCTTAACTGAACCCTCTGACAAAAGCATTTATGGATCTACTGTGGGACTGCTACCCTAATTCCATGTATGCACTCGGCCATTAATTTCTATGTCCAGCCACTTTGGGAAAATACCCTTAAAAGGCACATGTATGTATGCAGGTGCACATCACAAAGGAGGAAAAGGAAACCATTCCCCTGTGTCTCCAGCACAAAAACTTACATGAGACACCTCCATCATTGAACTGACAGAATCTTGAAATATTTACTCTGCCAAATAAAAACATACATTCTCTGTAAGAAATCTAATCAATATATAAAGAAGAGTATAATGTTTTACATACTTAACTTTGTTTAAGTTAGAAAAATTCTTTCAATAAATACATTTGTGACTTAGCCCTCACATAAAGGTAGCGAAGGACAGGGCAGGAGAGGAACACAGCATGTATCATTCTTATTTTTTATAAACTGGTATAATGCATCATAGGAAACTATGGGAGATTGTATTTCAGAAATTATCAGAAAGTATCAAAAAAATGAACCCACAGGCCCCTTGTCCAGAGTCATTCATGGACCAGTTATGGAGAGGATCTACTTACCCCTCAGATTCCAATGGGAGCAATGCCAATTTGTTGCCTTTAAGCAGGAGCTCAGTGCTGTACAAGCAGTTTACTCGGCAAGCTCAGAGGACACAAGATACTTGTTCTCTTTAGGAAAAACTTGTATCCCTTTGCTGGTCACACAAAGCCTGATTGTACATGAGCTCCATTTGTACAGTGACTGGTCACCTGCAGCTGAGCTCACACCAGCATGGGCTCAGCTGGACCAAAGATACCTTAGGGGTTCATGTGCCCCAAGCTGAAACACTACTTAAGACAGAATTATTCACAAGGAATAATTCTGAAGTTAAGTCAGATTCAACTGTATCATTAATTCTATCCTAGTCTTACTGCTTTGACTCTGTACTAGCTATTAAAAAGTCAATAGCAATCAAGAGTCATGGCCACATAGCAATACACACACTTGGGTTTTCCTTCTAGGAATCAGCATTGGCATTTCAGTGCGAGACAGCTTTAAAAATGCTGATTTTTAAGTAGTATTCATTAGTGACAGCTCTGATGCTTTAATTGCTGTCAGGGCAGCTGTGGAGAGAACATCCCAATTAGTTCTTCAAAATACATGAAGTAAAATCACTCAAAATACTATTTTTACCATTTCTAGCAAAGACTTGCCCCCCCCCTCTTTTTTCACATGCAAAAGCACAAATTGTTCTCTTCCACCTTTTTTAAACATTGTATCTCTTCACCACATTAAATCACATGCTGTATGAGCTGTTATTACTCCCTGGGGACCAGATTTTTGTGTGGTTACACCAACTACTGCTTTCCTATGCAAATAGTCCCACTGGGACCCAGCCAAACCTGCAGTAATCTGCAGCTCAGCCTGGGGCTGTAACGCAGCTTGTGCTCAGCAGGCTGACCAGGGAGAAGGGGCTTTATCCCTCCTGACTGCAGTCTACAATTTAGGAGATAAGCTAGTGGACCATGCCCACTGAATAGCCAGTGGACAGACAGAGACCCCCAAGAGCAGGACTCCCCTCACCCACTAGCAATGCTCTTTCAGCACAGGTGAGTTAGACACAGTAAGGAGCTGGTTTTGCCTCAGTGACTGTAAGAGGAACCCAGAAACCTATGTAAGTTGCAAGTATTTCACTTCACAGCTGAAATTAGGTGAGATGAATTCTACCCTAAACCAGCAACAGACAAAAATCAATACAGTAACAATGCCGTTACTGTTAGTGCTGGTAGAATACCAAGATTTCCCCTGAATATCCTTATGTTCTCCACCCACCCATAGCAGAACATGTCTTGTGTAAAATATCCTCTGTGTTGTCACACCACATCAAGTGAAGGAGTTCAGCTGGGGGGGTTATGTTTACTATGTGTGATTCAAACAGACACAGCTCGGAAAACACAGATTTCTTCTGGCTTTTCCCAGAAGCCCCTGAAACAATTGCTTAAGCAAAACGACACATTGCAAAAGCCCAGGATTCGCATTGAGATTGCCCACCCTGTGAAACCACAACACAGTGCCTAACAGAGAGTGAAGCTACATCAGGATTTTTTATAATTATTTCTCCATAACCCATAACAACAAGTGAAAGCACCCTCTAAAATTGCCTTGAACCACAAATGCCGCATGAAGCTGGCATGCTAGACACAGCTTGTAAATGTGATTTAATTGTGAATGGTAGAGTGAATAATCAGAGCTCAACAGCAAGCCTGATTGCACATGAACACTACCCAGACTGCTCAGCATGGCTTCTCCTTCCCCATGCTTCTTCTGGCACAGGACAACCTACAGAGACAGACAAAGTAGTGCCTCTTGCAATTTCTATTTTTATACAGATGCTCATCCCTGGTGTGTATCAAAACAGCTTCCAGGTAAGGGTTAAAACCTCTAATCCCCCTACAACACAACCACTGGTGTTATCCAAACCCCACAGGACTGAAGATGACCTGTGAAAAACAAGAAGTTGAAGGTAGCACACTGGACATAGCTGAGCACCAATGAGTCTCCTGAAGTGGAGGAGATGACAGAAAACAAAAAATATATCAAAGAATATCTGATACTTCCATAAAATGCTGCATCCTGTAATTCCTCTATGGCTATGAGGTTTTCAAAGGTTCCTGGAGAGGTCAAAATAAAGCGTCTCCTTATGATTTAGGGGAGATTTGCTACTAAAAAAGCATTTTGGAAATCCATGCTACGTTCCACTAAAGAAAAGGTCTGCTCTGCAGGAGCAGTGTCTGAGAGGCCATACTTACTTGGACTTGGCAACGACCAGGAGGTCTGTGAAGAGGAAAAGGTGTCGCTCCTGGGTTTGCAGACTCGTCTTCAGCTGCACGTGGCCATCCAGGATGAACGTTCGGTTGTGGCATATGAAAGACTGCACGAGGGGCCAGGCCTCAGGGCTGATGGGGGACAAGCAGCCTTCCCTGCAAAGGGACATCAAATACACCAAATAAAGGAAAGCTAATCAGCTACGTGCCTGTGAGGGAGAACCAGGCAGTGACTTCCCATACCTGCTGCCAAAAAGTAATTTATTTGACTACATCTCAGTGACAGGTGAGAGGCACTTACAGGATAATTCTGCAGTCAGATTCTGAAACAAAACCTGTTAGGGACTGTCCTCACTGAATAACCCAAGCTGTAAAAGCTGTAGCATTTAGCATGAGCAGCATTTAGCAAAGGACAATAGTATAGACACAGCCCTTCACATTTTTGCTATTTGCATTTGTTTCCCTTTGTATTGAAGTCTTACGGAAAATATTTCATCCCCTGTAGGCCACATATACATGATGAACAAATAACTGCAGACCCACCTTGATCAGAATAGGACTCATACTCAGGGTTAAAAGCCATTTATAGAAATTCTTCAGAAACAACAACAAATACAAGGTGTTACTGAACCTTGCTAGGGACACACCATGTCCTAGATGCAACATAAGAAGGCTGCTCAGCCTTTCTCTCTCCTGGCACACAACCCACAAGCATTGAAATAAGCTCCTGCTGCAGGGTTTGGTTGTGTGGCTGGAGAACAGCTATGCCCATCTGAGGCTGCTGGGTAATCCAAACCCAATTCTGTGGGGGAAAGGAAACAGCAGGCTCTCTCCTAGGAGACACTGATCTTTCCTAAGGAGGCATTGAATAAGTTGCAGCCCAAAGTGGAGACATGATTCTCTCAAACTCTCCTGATCTAACTGTTCTACATAAAGCAGCTGAATATTGAAGCAGAAATAGATTTTCTCTAACATGATGGTCAGCTTCCTCAACCCAGACAGGATATCCCTACTATGACCATTTATATGGAGCCAAACCAAATGGATGTGAGGGTCTGAGATGAAGACACTCCTTTAGGATTCCCTAGAAGCTTGTAGCAGGTCAGGCTCTCCCTCAGAAAGACAGAGGCATGGTCTCAAGTTCTCACACACAGCTGAGAGAACTGAACCTGAGTCTCCTATACCCTGGTTTACCTTAAATAATGAATTTCTGGATTAAATCCAAGAACCATCAGTATCTTTACTCATGATTTTAAAATCCAATTTTTCCATTATTCGCTTTCCCAAGAGATGCCTCCAAATGAACCATTTCCCTCTGGCAAAACAAATCAGTCCAATTTTTATTCAAATGTATTTACTTATTTTTTTCTTGTTAAAAAAATTAAGCAAACACTTATCAGGCAGGATCAGCTTGGCAAGGACAAGCTGAAGGGAACAGCTTTGCAATTCCAGTTTATTCCTGATTCCACTGGAATGGATGACAAACACCTAATGACTTCTCTGGGAGAAGAAATGGAGCTTACACGGTGAAAGACACAAAACAAACCAGGGTGGGGGGAGGAATGAAAGAAAGTAAGAGCAAGCACAGGAAACCCTCCAAGAAGGTCATAAACCTTGTACATCTCTTAAAACCTGGATGACTCATGACCCTCCTCTCCTTGATTGTGGCTGGATTATGCAGAAAGTTATTTAGGAAATCCTGACAGCTGGGAGAGAAAGGATAAGCTCTAAGATTGGCCCACATTAGCAGGACACACTTTCAGATGTATAAGGAGCTGGTGAGGATCTCTACCTGCTGGGAAGGGCCTTGGATCCCCCCTTCTGGCTGGGAGTCTTCAGTTTTTAAAAGAATTCCTCAACTTATTTTATCTTAAACTGTGTCTTAATCTTGTCTTTCATCACCTACCCTTTCAGGTAAGAGAGAAAGAAGAGGCATGACTTACAGAATGAATAATGCAAAGCTAAGTTATTTGATTATTCCTATGCAGAAGGGGTGTACAGGAGTATGGAGATTAAAGCAGAGGGAGGAGTTTTGGTCCAGCATAAAAGGGATACACACTGTGCCCAGCAACAAGAGCCAGGGGAACAACAAGCACCTCTCCTACCCTGCCACTCCCATGGGACTAGAAATTGCCACCTCACCAAGTTCATCAGTGAGTGTTAGGCAACTGGGACTCCATTTCATTAACACCCTAGCAGCACTTGGCACAGAAACTTAAGCAGAATTCAGGAGTGCTGATGAATTCACCTGTGTGAAAGTCATGCATGGCCTTTACCTCCAAGATCGAATCAGGGATATGCTCACCTGTACTTGAACCCAGTAACAACAATTTTGAGGAAAACCCTTTTCATGTTACGATGCTTTAGGCATTCTTACAATCATAAGGTCTGGCTTTTATGTCTCCATAAAGGCAATTCTGTTTGATTATTCCTATTTGTACACTTTCTAGATCATGATTCATAAGCCCAGGAGCCTCTCAAATTAAACTTTTCCATGTTGGTACACAAATGAAGGTCTAGTAATGCCAGCAGGGTCAAGCAAATTGAACTGTCTTTTGAGCCAGTGTCTTTCAAACACATCTGTGAGCTGAACTCTAATAAGCACTCTTACATACACTAATATTAGAACTTACCTGATAAACCTTATTTTAAAAAAAGTGCCAATATTTTCTTCAAAGTGGAGAAAAAATCAAAGCCATTAATTTAGCCAGAATCTTCTAATGCCCCAGGAACAAGGAACATGGAGGAAATTCATGTCAGCAGTGACAAAAATGTCTTTTGGAAAGCAAGCTTTTGATCCTCTCAATTAATGTTCCTTTGTTACAAGACATGAATGAAACCCAAGTGTTGTTACATTGAAGAAAATGCAGATCAGCAATATCCTCAGGCATAGGGATTTATACGAGAGAGGTATTTTTGCAGTTCAGTTTTTTATGGCTCAATGATTTTTCTGGCTATTAGAAGGGTCTAATTTTGAAAAAGTGCTAAGTATGTAAATACTGACTCTTTGAAAATTCCTTTCAATAAAATTAGACAAAACTCAGGTCAACACAATTTCTGATATAAATAAAAAATGAAAGTAAGTGATGTAGGGCTCTGCCTTTCTGCAAAAAGGCACTCTCTGCCTTTCCTGTATTTCCCTAAAAACCACTTTATGATTAGCACATGTAAAAATCCCACACAGTAACATCTTTTCATTTTGGCAGGAAAAAAAACAAAAACCTGTCATCCAGGTTTGTTAGAAGGAACTGTGAACTGATAACCTGAAAGATGGGGTTAGATGAGGATCCTGTAGAGCCAGCAATCAGTCATGTTCCACTTTGTGAGGAAGCAAGGCTGACACTGATGTTTCAATGGCATTGCCATTATAAAACTTTTGTCTTAAGTGAACTTTTTTTTTCTAAAAGTACTGTTTTGGGGGTCTGAAATTTCCATGTGGGATTTTAACTAAGGAGAAAATTTTGTAATTTTAGGGTATCTACAGAGGTATTCTTGAGTTCTTCAGGAAAAGATTCAAATCACTGTGCTGGATGAAATTAGTAGAAAGATAATTGAAGACTTCTCTCTGGGTGCTTCCAGAACATAAATTTTTATACCTCTTATTTTCAAATTAATCAAAATAGTCATTCTGTGCCTATTCAAAAGACACTATGATTTTAAAGACCACCTCAAATTTGTAGGTGAAACGTATGAGGGTGAAATCTACAGTAGTCAGCCAAATACTGAAAAACACATCTTGACTGCATTCGGTGTGAAAGCTAATAGAACTCACTTCATTGATCCTGTATTTACCAGAAACCACAGAAACAGAAAAGTACTTCTCCCCCCTGAAGAGCTTCCTTGGGGTTTCCAATAAAGCTGATACCTGAATGGCATTACCCACAAAATGTTTATTCTTGGTATTAATAGAGACGTCAGCTTTATTCTCTGTTTATAGCTAAAACAACGAAAGAAAATATACTTTTTGAAGGAGAGCTTAACAATCCATGCTAAGTGGTTACTAAATCCATGATCCAAATGTCACTTATTCCAATAGGAAGCTTTCCCCCTATTTCAGTTGATGATGACTTCAGCTCATCATTGGTTTAGATTAAGCTCTAAGATGCCTTAGGGGAACAACCTGTTCCAAGGGAGCTAAGCTGGAAGGAGCTTCTGCAGGTACCTCAGCGATATGACATCCCTCTCACAGACTGCTCATGCTCCATCCTAAACCTCACTCCATTGTTTTGGTTATTGTTCTCTGCCAGAATTTTTCTCCACTGATGATCTCTCTGCAGCCACAGAAGTCGATTTCCTCTTACGATGCAGCACCAGTGTCCTCTGCACGACTGATACCTATTGAAATAAAATGCCATTTTTCTTTTTAACCTCTGAAGTCCTTCTTGAGATGTAGGTGAGAAATTCACCTTTTCATCAGCAGAGCAGTGAAATGATAGCTATTCAAAAGGCTGAAACCTGAACCAGCCCAGCCACATGTGAGGCTGCACTTGGTCTGTCAAACACATACGTAATACCTTTCCAAATTCCTCTTACAGTGAACAACTCGGCCTACACTCATTTCAAAAATATGTACTGTAGGTATAAATCCTGCACGCCTCCACTAGTGCCGAAGCTCAAGTAAGGACCAGAGGCTCTTTCCAGTTTTCATACAATCAATCATAGAAACATAGAATATCCTGAGATGGAAGGGACCCATGAGAATCAATCACTCACAGAGTCACAGAATAGCCTGGGTTGGAAGGGACCTTTAAAGGCCATCTAGTCCAACACCTCTGCAAAGAGCAGGGACACCTTCCTCTTCGTCAGGTTGCTCAGAGCCCTGACCAACCTGACCTTGAATCTTTCCAGGCATGGGGTATCTTAAGACTCCTCAAGAAAACCTCTTACAGGCCACTTTTAGGTACTGGGAGGCTGCTCTAAGGTCTCGACAAAGCTCTTCTCCAGGCAGAACAGTCCCAATTCTGTCAGCCTTTCCTCTTAGGAGAGGTGTTCCGTCCTTCTAGTGATCTTCATGGCTTCCCTCTCCCAGCTCCAACAGCTTCATGTTCTTTCTGTGCTGGGGACCCCAGAACTGGACACAGAACTCCAGGTAGGGTCTCATCAGAGTGGAGTAGAGGGGGAGAATCCCTTTCCTCGACCTGCTGGCCACACTACTTTTGATGGACCCCAGAATAGGCTTGGCCCTCCTGACTGCCAGGGCACTGCTGACTCAGACTCAACTTGTCATTGAGTAGGACTTCCAACTCCATTTCCCCTGAGCTGCGTCCCAGCGTCTCACTCCCCAGTCAGTCTGTACATCCACACTTGCCCCATGCCAGGTGCAGAATCCAACACTTGCCCTGGTTAAACTTCATGCAGTTGGTGATTGCCCATGTCTCTAATTTGCCTACATCTCTCTGCAGGGCCTCTCTGCCTTCCAGGGAGTCAACAGTTCCTCCCAGTTTGGTGTCATCAGCAAACTGATTTAAGTTCACCTTCAAGTCCTGTGTCCAAGTAATTTATGAAGACAGTGAAGAGGATCTGCCTACAGGCAAAGAGCTTACAGCTTTCAGCATAAATCTAACCTCGTTATGGCTACAGACTAGAGAGGCCACCAAGCAGAGTACCTGTTATCCTTCCTCACAGTGTTCAGAGACATCAGGCTTACTTTGTATATCTCAAAGGCCAGTGTTGGATGGCTCTAAAGAATAAGCAATTTATCTTTTAGGAATAATAAAGCCAATGAATTTTCAACTTCAACATCTCTCAGTAAAGCATTTACTTTACCATTGCTGAATCACAGCTTTGGGCTAGAGCAGCCCACTGAGAGAAGCAGGAGCTACTCACATCCTTTCAAGGCTAGTGAAAACAGCAGCTATCTGCACTGTAAGAAATGTCTACAGTTCAGCCCACATTATGGATTTTTGCCAAAAGGGATTATCAGTTAGGGAAAACATGTCATTTGTGACCAGCAGAGATACCCCCAAAAGCAAGCAAGATCTAGAAGGTAAGTTCCTCCACTTTCTTAATAGAGCTTACATTGGAAATCAGATAACAATACTTGCACTTTTTTTCTGTGCCTCCTACTCCGACGCTTAAGCTCCCAAAGAGTCCTGTGAGAAGAAACTTCAAAAGGAGTTTAATATATGGTTTCCTTGTGTTTTTGCTAATGAGGCAGGACCTGCTAACTGGAGCTTGGAAGACAAGATGGTTTACTGCTGGAAATTCGTTAACACTCAGACATATTACCCATACTGTGGCTACAGGGTGTTTTGCATTCAAGGTAATTAACTTAACAAGGTAGTGAGAACAATTCTTTAACTAACCAAAAGAAAATAGCTCCAATTTGGTGTGCAAGAGCTCACCAAATAAGGCGAGATAATGTAGAACAAAAACCCCAACCAAATCTTTAACTCAGCAGTAAGTACTGACTCACCTTGCAGCACTCCTTATAGCGCACCAAAAGACAACATTATGGTTTTAGGACTTAAACACACATTGAATTTTATCATAAATGGTAATCTGGATGTGACTTGAACTGTATTCTAGCTAATTTGACAAAATCATACCAGACTTTGCCAAGATAACACACAAAACAGATCACTGGGTTCTGTACACTAAAGACGAAGAATGAAATCTAAGTGAATGAAGAGCTTTTCTTGTACACTGAAAACAAGTGCCTGTGCTTGGGCCTGAACGCAGGACAATGGAGATAGTCCTGTTCATGCCCCTGAATAATTTAGTTTCTATCAGGCTGGCAGCTTATTAAAGCATATGGCTCAAAGAATCACTCCTCAGGCCAGAATGGCCATGAAGAGAAAGGAGGCTACAACTGCCCTACACCCACTCACAGACCTACCTCCAAAATCTGTCAGCAAGGGGCTTTGTCTTTGAAAAACAGTTGAGGAACAAGCAAAGCCCTGTGTAAGTTCTTGATTGTTCCCTCAAACCAGCTGTAGATGGAAAAGGGAAGAAACAGGGAGATACAACACGGTACCCCTCAAAAAACGCTATGTATGTATGTATCTATCTATCTATCCATCTATCTCAATAGCAGTATTTATCTGTCCTTGTGATGGCTTCTGGCTTAGCATAAACTATCTATGGATGGAGTAAGGAGCTGAAAACAGGCATGCCAACAGCCATGCCCATTTCCCATGACTTGCTCAGTCCAGCCTGCTCCATCTCTACTGCCTGTTCAGTACCACCACACAAAGCCCTGCTGGCCTCAGGGACGAGCATTCGCAGCTCCCATTGCCATGAAGAAGGTAACACAGACAAGGCTCACCCACATGGAGCAATCTGCAGCTCAGAGCCCTACTTAGACAGGCAGATATTTATAGCTATAGATATATATAGAGATAGAGATATAAAATCCTCTGCATTTTTAAAGGTGCTAACTGCTCCTGTCACTGCCTCCGAACCACAACCAGTGCCCTCAGCGAGTCACCCACATGCTCAGGATCTGCCCACTTCAAATCACTGTGATCCTCAATATGCACTTCATCTACATTTGTGCTTTATTGTAATAAATAACAATTATACTTGGGAGGCAAAAGAAAGCACAAAAAGGATGAGCTTGAAGGTAGGAGTGTTTTCCAGGAAGGTGGTAGGTAAGACGTGGGCCAGAGCAAAGTCAGTATGTAGTTGTAAACTTACACGGACTATTTATAGAAGGGACTTTAATAAACAAGCATAAAACTCCCTTAAATCACATGGGCTGCCAACCCATTTCTGAAAATCTGCTGTCAATTGATCCCTGCTATGCCAAGGGAGCTTCGTTCTGAGGATGCTGGGCATGTTTGCATGCTGTTATCTTTGGCAAATCTTATGCAGTTGAAGCAGCACTTTGTGAAAACAGTGCAGCATTCCAGAAATAGCAAGTCTATTTTCTGCAGCACTCCTTTAAAGTCCCCTAGGCCATCACCATTGTGGGTAGGTAGCTTTTGTACCATGAAACGTGTGAGATATGCTTGGTTTTTCAAAGAGCATTAGTTGCTAAGTTTTACAATGCCTGATTCTACTTTACAAGTGTTCTTTACTGGTTGCAACTTTTTTTTTACAAGTCGTGTATTTGAACAAATAGGGGGCAGTCACCTCTCATCCCTGCATTTTCCCTTTTGGACTGTGCCTCTGGATCTCATAGGGAGTCCTCTGACCTGGAGCACGTACCAGCCTTGGTTCACAGCCTCCAGCACAGGGCTCTCCTCACTCTACCCAGGCAAGCAGCTGGACCTCAGAAAATTATACCCAAGATCAAGCAGTGAGCCCTGACAGGGTCACAAAGACTTCAGACCAAAATGTGCTGCAACCCACTCTCCAGCACTGGCAGGGCAAGCACAAGCCTGGACAATGGAAGGAAGATGTATATTAATTGAGACTGGGAGCAAGTTTTATTCAGATAAATAGACAAATTTACATTTAAGGGCAGAAATCAAGGTTAAAACTTGTATTTATGAAATTGGATATCACTCCTCTGCTACTAAAACTCAATGTGCACATTTTAATGCAATATATATTGAGAAAAGATATTCCAACTTAAATTATAATAGGATTCTAAAAACGGTCTTGTATCATTTCTGCATGATGTCAAAACCTTATAAAACATAATAAAAATTTTTATGAAGAATAAGGTGGTTGGCACTAAATGTTTCAGGTGCTGAAGCACATAACAGACTACTTTTCTGTAGTCTGGCAGTAAAATATCACATAGCCATAGGGTAAAATGCATCATTAAAACAAAATCCTCACACTTTTCAGGATGGAAGCTTGGCAGCTTAACAGTAAACAAAGCTGCAGTTAAGTAATTTTTACATAGCCAAAAGGACAATATTCTCTGCAGAGCAAGCATCCACTACAGCGTGGAGGCTGGAGACAGGAAACACGCTTGTGGTTTGGTTTGCTTCCAAAGCTTTTTGTTTTATTTTAACAAACAGCTGCAAGGTGTTTTTATGAAAATTTAACACAAGGGCAAAATTCTCTATTGGTATAAATTAGCACCACACGTTTTGGCCATATTTTGCCTATTTCCACCAGAAAACAATTTAGGGCGAGTTACTTAAATCCTATTGAAAAGCTCCTGCAGTGTGGGTGTTCTCCAGTCAGAAAACAAGTTCAAGGGGTTTTGGTATAAGGCTCCCTGAGCAAGGGACACATTTGGGAGAGGACACATTCACAGGCAGAAGTCAATAAAAGCTTTTTGGCCTCTGGAAGAATCAATCCTCTGTTCACCACTGCAGTTCCCACTCACTTTTAGTGGCTGACATAGCAGCACCACCCTGAGTTACTCTCTCTTTGCAGTTGCACCAGGGAAATGCCAGGCACTGTCTACCCAGAGATTTCATTGTTCAGGGAAAAAAAAATTAAAAAATAGAAAAATAGATAGGAAAAAAAGTAGGATGAACTGAGGGGAAAGAAAAGCCCAAAACTTAACACCCCATCTCTGCAGTTCTGCACCATGGTTGTCTGGGTTTTTTGGAGTTTCTCATGGCCTAGAAGAAGCCTGGATGCACAGGCTACCTTTGGTATTACCAACCAAGCTTCTTCCTACATGTTCTGAGGAGGCATACAGAGGAGCGGTCTGGGAGCTCAGTCCCACTAGGAGATCCAGTATTATTTTAGTCGGCTGAAGGGATAAGGTTTTTGTCCTATCTTAACTTTTTTGAGAAGAAGTAATTGCAATTAGGAGAATTAATCCCACTTAATCACAACTGGAACATTTAAAAGCCTGGCTCAACTCCATTGACTTTGACTTACCTCATGCATGAAACTGACCTTTTATTCTAAAGGGGTTTTCATATATCTTCTTGTAAAGTGCATTACAAGTGTTCAGCACAGGTCATATAACAGCCAGGAATTCTGGGTTACCAGAAATAGCTAGGACATTCTGCAGATCTCTACAGAAACGGATAATTTAAAGCTGATGTGCACATCAGGTAAAAAGACTGGTGTGGACGTGTTTAGAAATCCCTTCTGGACCATCATGAATGGCTGTTAGTGAGCCTACATGTTTCTGCTGACCCAAACACCTCCAGCTATATGTCACACAGGCTGAAGACAGGCAAAAGTAAGGCACTTGTGTGACCATGTCCTTTCAACAGGGAAATGGCATTATCTAGTTGACTGCCGGAGTTTACTGCCTGTCAGTCACCCCATGCAATTACTGGGTAATACCTGTGGGGCTGCTCATGGCCTCTCGAAATTTCACTGCTCAATATTCCCTTTTAGGCTCTGATTTTCCCATTACTGAAGAAGGAATTCAGATAGGTAGGTTTAGATTAGGTCTTAGGAAGAATTCTATACTGTGATTGTGGTTAGGCACTAGCACAGGTTGCCCAGAGAAGCTGTGGATGCCCCATCCCTGGAAGTGTTCAAGGCCAGGTTGGATGGGGCCCTGACCAACCTGGTCTAGGGAAAGGTGTCCCTGTCCATGGCAGGGTGCTTAGAACTAGATGGTCTTCAAGGTCTCTTCCAAGACAAGCCATCCTATGATTCTATGAACTGTGGGACACAGTGGGGTGAATTCCACAAAGCCCCACCACAGACATGAAGAGAGGATCTGCTCAGTCCCTGTATGGGCTTCAGTTTTCAAGGACCACTTCTCTAAGATGGACGACCAATATGGGTGCCAACATGGAAGACAGGACTGTCACTTCACCTGCCCAGCTCTAACAGGAACATATCTGGCTTTGCTTTGCATCCAGGGCTTTGAATTATGTTTTGATACTTGTACTACAGCACAGGAATTATCCTATTACAGTGAAGAGATTACTTGATATGCCTGCTGCTGCCAGCTATGGCAAGCATAGTGACCCAGATTCCTTATGAACATGCATGAAGCCACCTGTTTGCTCTCCCATAACTAATAGCCCACCTTTATTCAACAAGTTTTTCACATAGCTACTCAAGCAGGTTAGTCAGAGGCTTCTACTCCACTAGTGATCTGAGCTGGGGAAAAAGGCTGCTAGAGGACTGCCTACATCCCTGTGCCTTAGGATGATAATTCCCTGTTCAGTGCTGCTAACAGTTATGCTGTAGTGGGATGTGCAAAAGCAAAACTCCAGGTGTAAGCTCTCTGGTCAGCGGGACAGTGCCTAAAGAACAGAGGCACTTCAGAGGTCAGGAAGCCTGGGTTTAGTGTCTTGCCCTTGAGGCTTATTATCCTTTATTGGATCTAGCCCCCAGTACACAAACACTGAGGAATGGGCACAGAAGATACCTAAATACAGACCATTACTCCCATGATGTGATTAAAGCCCCTCACCAGCAACTTTGTGCACCACACTGACGCAGATGGACCAGGAGAAGCAATGCCATATCAGCCCAGAGGAGAGTCCAATGGATATTTAATGCTGGCCCTTGTCAGAGAGCACCAGAGGCTGCACATCAGCCTGCACATCATTAGAGCTTTGCTGCTTGTTTACACAAGATAAATGATCACAAAGCAGACTGAGCAAGTTGGTCTGTGATTTCCTCAGGTATGCTGTTGCCCAAACTGCTTGGCCGGATTGTCATTTGGCAGAGATTTTATTGTCTAAAATCAGCAATACACAATGGCTGGACAACAGCTGCATTCTGCCAGACCTCAAGGTCTAATCCAAAAAGTCCTTTAAATGGGCTGCAGCCAAAAGCACATGTGGACACTGAGAAATCTGGACAAGCCGAGCCCTGCACTCATCCTGATGAGCACTGCCCCTCACTGTCTCCATACTGACACAACTCTTTCCAAAAGGGAATCGGCTTAAGGCGCTGGTGTTAAACTATTAGTCATTTATTGTAAAATTAATCCCTTATTTAAACTCCAATCCCTCCAAAACCCTGCTTCCTAGCCTTCCTTCTTCTTACCTCTAGTCCATTCCTTTTAATAAAATAGCAGCATATCTCCGAAAGCCGCAGCTCATTTCCATGTCCAGATGTACAAACATTGCTAAAAGCCAGTTTGTAGGTCGTAAATGAAGAACTGAGGGGTTTTATCAAAAAACAAACATATGCACACATACACTCACACAAAACAAAACAGAAAAAACACAGCAGAGGGGCAAGATTGCCAATCTCTGAGTTAAAAGGCCATCTGAGGCCTCAGAAAGTTCACCTTGTTAACAGTTAATAAAATTTTATCCTCAGCTATTATTACGTAAAAGTAACTTTTGTGTTCAAACACATGGTTTAAGGAAGCAATACTCCAGTGTTATAATTAGCCTTAATCAAGCATGGATTAGATACACTAGAAACTGACAACTTGCAGAACATCATCACAAGTTGTTTTAATTATGTGTAACTCCATTAAAAAGGAAGAGCATTAAATACAAAATAGTAATTTTTTTAAAACTACAATTATTCTACAAATTCATATATGCTTACCTTACATAGGGAAACATGACATATTGAGGGGAGAAATCCAGGGCAGTTCTCATACAGAGATTTCTGCCCATTCTGATTAAGCAGAAAATGTTAAAACATCCAAACATTTTCATGGAACAAAAAACTCTCAGAAAAAAATCCTGATCTAAGAATTAGTCCCAGAAGCAAAAAACCTTCATTTGCTTTGGTGACTGAGTCTCTAGGAATGGGATTTTCCCTCCTTTTTGACGACTAGCTGGAGCCAGCCAGGCTGGTACCTGTCCATGCCAACTCCCTCTCCGGTTGTGACCCCCGCTGTCCCCGCCGGCGGCATGCAGCTGCTCCGGAGGCAAGTTCTCACTGACCACATGTGGAAGGCACACCTGGAAACCGGCACACACACACACACAGAGCATGGCCTTTGCCCCTCACAGCCCTGCAAACTCACAGGCGAGGCACTGCCCGTCCCGTGCCACCCCAGGGCTGACCCTAAGCCGTGCCCCTACCAGCAGCAGCACCATCGGCCGGCCAGGCCATGGCGGCCCCGGCCCAGGGCGCCACTCCTCTGCCTGGCAGGGGTGGCCTCTGCCAGGGAGGTGCCATCCACTGTCCACGCTCCAGCAAATGCTGCCACGGTGCCCGGGGCTGTGCAGGAGCAGCACGCACCTTGGCACGGGCAGGCAGGGGAGCCGGCAGGAGAGCCTCTGCATCAGGGCCTCGTCCTGAGCCAGCAGGTAAAAACGGCCACGGCACGCGGCCCAGGGGCCCACGCTCCCCGGCCATCGCCTCACCAGCACAATGCACCTCACTGAGTTTACACTGTGAAACAAAACTAGTCACTAGCATGGATATGACTGTGGAATGAGCAAAATCATTGCAGCTGAAATACCTATCTAACAAGCTGGTTACTTGTAATGGCTTTTATCCCCTTCCTCCCTGCCATCGGTTTTGCCTGAAGCGCCAACTACTCATCTTCCCTGTGAAAAAGAGACAGTTAAGACCTTCTGGTAAATTACCTTTATTAAAAGTCCCTATTTTTGTCTTCTTCTAGTCACATAGCTTGGATCATCCAAGTATCTTCTGACTAAAACCCTGAAAACACAATGTCCAGGACTCTGGGAACAGTCTGTATTTGACTCGCGCCAAGTGGAATGTATTACTAGATTACACATATGATCTTCGTTATCTGGGATATTTAGCCTTTGGCACAGGACCCCTAGAAGATGACATGCCAGAATCACTGTGCACTGGAAGAAGGAAAAACAGTCTCTCTGTGAATGGCATAACATTACTTCCATGCAAAAAAGGGGAGAAAACAGCTTGGAAACTTGTAAAATCTTCAGTTTTTACCTTCCACTTCTTCAACCATAAATACCACACAACAAAATTGGGTAGGGGTAACATTTTAGGAACTTCTTTTTCAGGTTCTTTAGGGATTTATTAATAAAACTTTCTAAAAAATATCCTTTGGGATCTTTTTTTAAAACAGTCTGTGCTTCCAGCTTACACCAAAATAACATCATAAACACTCTTCATACTGTAAAAAAAGAGTTGTTACATTTTCAGTATTTTAACACCTTTAATGTGTAGACACACAGATCTATAAATAGTCTTCCAGACTCAGAAATTGTGAGATTATATTACTTGGTTGCAGCATGTAAAAATATCACGTTCAAAGATCTGTTGAGATGTGCAATAGAAAAAGGGAGGCTGCTGGCGACTGCAGCACAGAGTTTGCCTGTCCCTGTGAAATATTAAAGATGCAAATAGAAGACCACCAACGCAGAGCAAAAACGTGGGTTTTGTCACGTGTGAAAATTGTTTTGAGGGACAGCAGAACAAAACCTGAAAATTTGACTTGAAACAAGTCTTTATTATTCTGTATCAGTTATTTGAGATGACAATACCTGATGCTTTAAATCCAGGCCTCAGACATTTCTGTTTCAAGCATGAAATTTGTATTGCATTGAACTGTATCATTAAATTGTGCAGGTTTCACTAAAAAGCACCAAGAAAAAGTAACAGGAAAATTACAATTGTGGAACAAGTCTGGGAACAAATACAGCTAACCCAAATCCTTTGCTGTTCTCATATACATTAATGGAGTTAACAACCAAATTTATTTTTTCCGCCCCTGAATGTGAGCCACTAAAAATAGCAAAAGCTTACTTCTCCAATGTATTTCTACAATAAACTTGCTCAAAGTGCTTCCAAAGAGTACATCTGATGATGTGGAACAGTCTTTACCTGGATATTCATCACAATTCTGTGATGAAAAAGAAGCTGTACGGGAAAAAAGGGAAGAGAAACAAAAACAGGTGGCAATGGTGGTCTACATATTTTCACCTCTTGGTCCAAATTCCATTATAATGTCTATACTATATACTATATTTATCTTCTGCCTGCAGGTACAAGTCAAGTGAGGCATGGATTACAGCACAGTTTCCCTTCTGTGCACCACCATGCCATACAGCCATCCCAGAATTCTTCTATAGGCCAAACATCATCTAACTCCTTTTGTATGATTGACAAGGCAAGGCAAGATTTGTAAAAAAAGCTGAATGTTCATTAAACCAAATGATACAGCTAGACTACAAGCTTTTAAGCACCCAAGACTTCCTTCTCTTTCAGGACTGGATAAGAGAACAATGGCACAAACAAGCATCTGGTTTTTCCAGCTAGATCATCTTGTCTCGCTCACAACCATGTGTCATCACAGCTAAGACGATACTACCATCGAAAACCTTAGTCCTCTGAAAGCTAACCTCTGAAAGCTAAATAGCCATCTCCAGATGTCACCATGGTTTCTTTGAATAAAAGGCATTAATAAACTTTTAAATGCCCCAGAATAAGTCTGTCCAAAGTGCCACTACATTTTATGAAAGTGCCCTGTATATAAACCAGGGACACCTGACATATAAAGTGGTATAAAAATACAAACTGACTTGGCTTCTACGTATTTCCTGCCCTTTTAAACTTTGCACTTGTTCATTAATTTCAACAAATATTGAGGTGAGCCAGCTGCTGAGGTGAGAGTATTCAAATAAATCCCTCACAGATGTTTGTTAACTTCAGATAGGAGCTTTATTATCTACAAGTCATTAATCAACCATTAACAAGTAAGTGTTATGGAGTCCCAGTATTAAGGTTCACTGCCAGAGAAGAATAATAGATTTTGAAGACTGGCTGTGTCTATAAGAACTAAGAGCAGACAGGTCCTGAGGTAAAACATTTGGAGGAGATTAGAAAACATGAGAAGTCATTTTGTCGCTCTTCAGCTCTCCTTCAGAGAAAGCACTTCACCAGAGTTAAGCACTTACACAACAAACCGAGTGGAAAGATCAAACTCATCCATCAGTTTGGTGATGAGGAGGAATGTGCTTTGCACAGCCCAACAAGGAAGTCAAGCACAGGTGAGAACTGCTGCTCCTGTGAACAATAATAAACACCAGCCAAAGTGTCACCCTCTAAACTGGAAGACTCTGAAGCTACACCTGCTCTGACTCCAGCATCCTCAGACTTCACTCAATGCCTCTCACAAAGGCCACAGACTTCAGCTCAAAACAACAGAAGCAGCTAAATTTTGCATGCCACAGGCAGAGGACAGACATGACTGAGGCAGCATCCATCAGTTGTGAAAACAGCATCATTTGTGCCGTAGGACAAGCACTGCTTACTGCAGAACGAGGAAACGCCTTCCCCTCTTCGGTCCTCTCCAGCAGACAGTTTCTGCCAACTGGCCTTACAAAAGAATCCATTCACACATTAGATTTTGAAATCATTCTGATCTGGGCTGTACAAGTAAGACACTTAAGAAAGCATGAAATCCTTAGGTGAAAATGTAGTCTGTATTACACTTGGTGTCCCTCTAGCTATTTCTGATTTCTGATATTTATGGAGCAGGCAATAAAGTAAATTGAAAAAGCAGAATTGAAGAAAAATATTCATGTCTGAATACCAGCAGGTAAATGAATTTTGACTTTCTTATTTTGCAACTCTGAATTTTTTCACAGAATACTTTCACAAGTTTCTGAAATACTGTGGAATTCTGCATGATGTCAAACCAGGTATTAACTAGATCAAAGACAAAAAACTTTCCAAAGCTCACGTACTAATTACTTAACACACCACAGAGCAGGAAAAAATCCTTACAAAGCCATACTTTTATTTCCCTCAATAACATTTCTTCATAAAGAGCAATACACAGCTGGAAGCATTAACAGCCTACCAGATGGTTTGCTTCTCGATAAACACATTTTGTAAGTTTAAAGTCTAATGAACTGTAGTGCAGGGAGAAAAAAGTTATGTATGCAGAGCAGTTCAAATGGCAGGTCAGGGCTGGGGCTGGATAGGGAACTAGCTCCACAGAAACTTCCATTTCTATGGCACCTTTAAATTGGAGAGAGGAGAGGGAGGGAGGGAGGGAGAGAGGGAGNCCCCACAAGTGCTAATAGTGGACAGGGAAAGCCTGTGGTCATGAGATCCTGGCCCACAGCATTGTCCTAAATCAGCAGGTGCTTCTAGAGCCCTGGAGAGCCTTTACCATGCAGCAGGCAATGATGGAAGAATCTTAGCTTAAATTAAATTGTGCAATTCCACAATGAACAATCCAGAGTTATGCTTGACACTGTGGAAGTGTCCAAGGCAACAAGCATTCATCTTCTTCTGCCCATGCCATTTCTGCAGCAGGCAGCCACAGCCAGTCACAAACTGTTCACAGCTAAGCAGCCCAAATGTCCCATTCCCAGTTATAAATGACAGAGCACCCCCGCCCACCCAGTCAGGTACAGACAGCTCAGTGTGGCAGCACTGGGGAAAGAAACCCCCTCTAGGAGCTCAGCCCTGTGCCTGGGCTGGTTGTGTCACATCTTTCAGCAGGCTTCATAGCTGTGCAGCTACCAAGGAGCCTGAATTGTGTTCAACAAACTGCTGTGGACAATAGTTGAAAAACATTTCAAGTTTTGAGCTGAGAAACTGCAAACAGTACAGCCAGCAAAACTCACTGACTCACCTTGAGGCCGATCTAGATCTGCTGAGTGCTTTGACAAAGATCAAAGATGGTGCAGACTGGCGTCTTTGGGCCAAACTCTTCATTTTCTGATTGGAAAGAGAAACAAAATGAAATCACAGGTGAGATTCAGAGCAGTAACTGCATGTGTACAGACTGGTCACAGCCAGACTCCAATTTCAGACCACAGCAAAAAGGCTAAGTTACTGCCCTTAGCAACCCTGGAGGAGAAAATATCACAGGGAATGGAAAAGCAGGACGATAACCAGAAAGCCAGTACAAAGAAAAACTGAAAATTATTGTCTATATACAAATACTTGAGGTACTGTACACACATTAAATAAACACCTAGAGCTTGTCCTCAACCACCTTTCTGTTCCTTAGTAATTTATTGTACTTTAAATGTATCAGCTATCCAGGTGGTGGTTTAAATTTCAAATGCTTCATACATTTCTGTGTCAGATCTGACATCTACCATAAATTAAGGTTTGGATTCTACCCACTTGACCTTATATGCTCCATTAGGCTACCCTTTTTAACAAACCTTTAGAGATGAGAGCATTTTCCTACCCTACTAATATATCTGGAGCATTATATCTTGCCCCTCAGTAGTCAACAATGACATTTTTTCCATTCCTGATTATGTATGAGAAAAATAAAATGGGGAGACGCAGGACAGTTGTTAGCACAGAGCTAGGAAGAGAATGAGAAAAAGGAGACACTCAGAGAACACCACAGGGGAAAAAAAAGAAAAAGCACAAGGAAGAGATTAAAATGTCAGTAGCTACCAAGGGAGCATGGATTTCCAGTCAGTGAAGTTGAACACTACAATAAAAATACTGAGTAAATAAATACCTCCGTTTTCCCCAGAGGTAGAAATTTTCAAAAGGACCCACAGGAGACAAAAACACACATTTCCCTGAATGCAAATGTATTCCCCACAATGCATTCAGTCTTCCTCCTGCAGCCAGAAGCAGGACTGAGTAGTCCTGGCCCAAACCCTGGAGGGCTGTCTTGAACCGGTTGTGCAGCCTGCTGCCAAGGTGCATGACCTCTCCTGTCCCTGACCCTCCACCAGAAGGGTGACTGTTACCTTTTTTAGCTCAAATACTTTTCAGAATAAACTTGTGAACAAAAGAACCAGGGTCAAACCCTCCCTGAGACCCTGACAGGAGAATACCCAATGAGGCAGTGGTACCTTTCACCGCCCTGGCCACCACTGAGAGCCCAGAGAACCTCTGACAGTCTTGAAGTCTCTGTTGTCAGCTAATCACAAAGCATGACTCTCTTCCTTCATACCAAAAATAACCACTGAGTACCAGGACAAATATGTCAGCACAGTTGGAATAAGTGATTCTTCTGCCAGTGTATGTGCTGGATGTGGCATACGTTTTCTTTGGGCAGGTGCAAAGGGTGCTCTCCTTGGAGAAACTGAACTCTACGTATTTTACTCCCTTGTGACAAGTGCATTTCCTTTACTCACTGCAGTCCATTTGTTATTGTGCCACTTTTTTGGTTCTCTCTTTATTGATGTAGAGCACGCTTGTTTGTTTTGTCACTCAGTTACAGCTATTGTGCAGCAACTGTTATAAACTCAACCGCGAAATTTCAATTCACCTTTAAAAATTACCCCCTCCTCCCTATTTTATCAAAAAATAACCTTCTCAAGACTGATAAATTAAACCTGGGAACATTTAGCTGTCTCCAGTTGGACCATAACTGGATAATAAAAGATTACTAATAAAAGAGATGCCCATTTTTAAGAGTTTTTAAAAATAAATAAATAAGACAAATTGTTAAATCTCTTTGTCTTGCAGCTAGCAAATCTAAAAATATGTTAGAGGTTTTAAAAGTAGCATACATGCAAATACAAAAACAAAAAGATCTGTGTAACAATGCAGTGTAACATGCTACAGAAGACCAGCCACATATGTCACACAACAGGAAGATTTTAGGAGTTCACATAAAGCACCAACTCCCAGTGGGAAATTTACTGCAATTTACTCATTACTGGGCAGGTGGCTATTGGGGGGGTAAAAACTGGAGCATCTCAGCTCCTGCAAATGCAGTGAAAGCTTGGATATGTTTTCAAAGAGATCTTCAGGTCTGAAAAGAAAGTTACTGGGAAAAAAAAAAAAACCCTGCAGTATTTTAAAATCTACAGCAATTACAGCTTTTTTTTTTTCATGCATAGGTTAGCAGCGCTGAATAGCGCCTGTGCCAGCAGGACTCTAGTCTTGACTCAAATGTCTGAAGACCAAAGTAAAGTCTAGTCTACAGCAAGTCTAGTAAAAGCTCAAATAACTGGCACAGATAATCCTGGTCGGAGGGGATCCCAGCCTCTCCAAAACTGCTGACAGCAAGACCCATGCAAGCAGGCATGGGCCACCTCCATTGCAGGTCTGTGTTACCTCCAAGGATGAGATTCCACAGCCTCTCTGGGCAACTCTTAGCACAGCTACTAAGTAAATCTTAACAGGAAAAAATAGCCTCAAAACATAAAAAGATCACTGATGAGAAAAGGAAAATTTTCACAGCACTCAAGTGAGTCAGGTCAGCTGTATGCAAATAAACACATTACACAGAGACATTGATTAGAGACAGAAAGGGGTGTTTTATTTTTATTTTGCTATGTACAGAGCTTGGGAAAAGAAAATAAGTGGCCATCATGACAACTTGAATTGATTCATTTTGAGAAGGGAGAGGATAAATTCACTTTTCATTAAGTTAGATCCAGTTGCCTGCTAACCTCATTTTTATTGCTTTTATTATGTGCAAGGATGGCAATGTGGGGAAGAGGAGATATATCCTGAACAGCTGTAGTGAGAGCAGATGTTTGGGAGGAAAAGGAGATGCACTAACCAATTATCTAAGCATGGAACACAGAAAAGCATTTCTCAACATGTGTCCCACATCATTACCTCCTGTTTTTTTCATGTAAATATTAGAAAGGTCAACAAAGATAGAAATTCTCATACTTGCTGGCTGAGTCACACCCATGTGAAATGTATCATAAAATCAGTATCTCTAATGAATGTTTACAGTGTGCCAGATGCAAAGATGATAATCTTGTGTCAGTCAGGACAAACTAGACTTATTTCTGTCTTCCTCACATTCAAAAGCTTGAGTTCCTGTCCCCTCCCCTCCGATTCAGGTTTAACTTCATACTTTCTGCATTTCTGGTTGCGGTTGTCTTGACTTTTTAAGAGAATCAAAAAGGTTTTGCATTTTCAGTTGTTGGACTGGTAGTAGTATTTGGCCAGTTTCTCATCCAGTATAAAGAAAGTCATAGGCCTGTAGACTGGAAAAGAATGAGTTTACACCAGCTATCGATCAGACCTACAATCTGACACGCTGTTTTGTAAACTGTGATGGTAGGTGGTTTATGAGCAGATCAGACCACCATGCTGAGGACAGAAAGCTTGCAAACCATCACTGAAAATACGCTGTCAGAACTCCTATGGATTACAGTAAAACTTCCCAAGTATCTCACAAGTCATTACCTGGAGGAAAAATCTATTTCTCGATGCCAGCATTCAACTAATTTTGCCTTGCAGCTGAAGTGGATGATGGTACTATATGAATTTTATATAAATTAATATATTGCCCAGTTACAATATTGATTTCCACTGTGGAAAAGATAGTATGTGATAAGATTAAAAACAAACAAACAAACAAACAAAAAACTTGGAACTGTTCCTGCACTTTATGTGTATCACTTTACTATATCACGCTTCTAAAAGAGAATGGCAGAGCATTCTCTTAAATTAAATAAAGAATGTATGAAAAAAAAATAATGGTACTTACTATTTATTTTGTGATGACAACCAACTTAAGTAATGCATTCAGAGTGGTTATAATATTTTCAAGTATCTAGAGAAGTGAAAATCTATGCAGTGAGTAGATACCCTGCTCAGCTACTGCAGATGCACCGGAGGTCAGAGCAGGGGGGGTAAGACAGGGACTGTGTGCGATGATTTCCCAGGAGCACGCTGCCCACACTGCCAGGTTGTGCTGCCTGACCCATGCCATGGTCAGACACACACACAGGAAGATTCTTCTCCCCCAGCATCTGACTCACACACCTGAGCTGTTTGCCCTGTGCTCCTTTTATAGCCGTCAGAGAGAAAAGGACAATTTAGGGCATAGCTCATCTTGGCTGAAGTTTTCCTCCACTGACTGTAAAAGAAAACTAAGGTGACCAGGAAAATAGAATTAATCATCATCAATCCTCTCCTTGCTATCTGAGCAAAGGACATGCAACAGAACAATATATGTGCTCAGTAACACAGGGAAAAACTGTTTTCTTGCAGTGGTTTGAGCTTAGGATGAGAAAACGATGTTATTTGATGTCTGTTTAAGAGACTCACAAAACAGTTGAAAAATTTATTTAGTTCCTGAGTGATAGGTAAACACAGCAGAAATGCCTCCTCAGCAATGTGCAGATAACCTTGTTAAAGCTTCCTCAGATACTGAAGGATTTCAGGCGCCTGATTTACAGGCTTACTCCAGAAATGGGTCAAGGCTGGGACATCTGCCTGGGTCATTGAACTGGGTGACAGGGACAACCCTCAGATGTGCCAGTGCCTCAAGCTGAGGATTGCTTTCAAGTGGCTAAGCTCTCACTTTCACTACTTTATTTTTCTAGCGAAAGGAAGTCTGATTTTAACAAATCCTACTCTCTAAATGTATTTAAGTTAATAACTGTGAGGGATTTCACCCATGCAAACTCTGCTCTTGTTGTCTGAGTAACAAAACATACCTGCGGCACACAGTCCTGGTTTAGCTCAATAAGAACCATAGCATAGACAACAAATCCTTACTAAAAACTGGGAGGCAAAGTTCAGCTAACTGCATAACAATCAAGGAACCAAAACAACCCTCAGCATATAGCAGTTAATTTCCCAGGACAACTGGGCATCACTCTTACCCTTGTATCATCAGGCCATTTACAAGAGGCAATAGATTATATTTTCCTACATACTATAATCCAGTATTCATTAGACTTACTGACTAGGGTTGTCAAAAAGTACCAAAAATAACAATAATCTCTTATACTTTGTTAAAGCAAGAAATGGATCTGTGCTGACCTATAACATTCTTGAGCCCTCATAAACAGGGTGAGAAGATGACTGCATTTGAACTGCTGGCTCAAGCAGCAGAGATGTAGGTCCCACAGAGAGACCATTTACCATAAGGGCAGAGCAGGTGACAAAACTATGTGCTTTTGTTTATGCTGGCAGAATACTTTTACTTACAAGGACCTTCCTAGAAAGAAAGCCATTTTTGGATGGGTAATTGTGGAAAACAATTGCAGGGGCACAAGAGAAAAGAGCTATCAACACAGTGGAACCAAAACCACATCATGGATCAGCAGCTGCTAGAGAGCACAGCAAAGACTGAAGGCCATCTCAGAGCAGAAGCTAAGAGCAAAACATGTTTCACCAACTACTTCCCGAAGGATACAAATCTTTGGAAGCACTGATATGGATGTCTTCAAAAGATTCCACTCATCTGCATCACAAGATGAAGATGTGAAAGACTAGTAAAAACATCATAGAGGAGGGGAACACCGAACATCTTGCTTGTGGGTCCTATGGTGAGTCAGGGCCAGTGAGTCTGTGGTGGTCTTGTTGAAGCCCAGTGTTTCCTTTCAAGCCTGACACAAAGCAGGAAGGTTAATACCTGGATAAAATTCTGTTGAAGTTTCTGTACATAAAGACTTTCTCAAGAGCGGTTTACAGATGACAGAGAGAGGAGATTCCCCCCATTCCACATCCATACTTTAAGCAATGTTAAGAGGCAATAATTTGTTATTTGTGGCTCTTGGGTGTTAGATCCCACATGACCTATTGTGCCCCTCTCTTTCCTACTGACACAGGAGGGGAGAACAAAAATCCCAGGAACAGGAAACTCAAGAACTAGAACACATTGTTTTCTGCATAATTTTCAGTTTCTCACATGGACAGAGAAATGAAGGACTGCTAACACTAGCTCGTAATTACAGCAGCACCAGGAGATACATCACAAGAGTAAGTTACCATAAAGCAGCACAGCCTGCCTAGGTGATTTTACACTAACGACCCACTTCGCGGGTGATTTCATTAAAGCAGGGGCTTTTTCAGTCCTCATCAGAGACAAAATAGCTACAGGATATGTCCGCAGGATGATAGGAATTGTTCATCACCTCACTAAATACTGCCACAAGCGTTCCTATGTGTCTGAAATTTCCAGCAATACCAGGTGTCATTTTAGAAACAACCCACCAGATCCTCAGTCAGGACCATAGTAAACAGGACAGGGTCTTGCAGGAACAAGAAATCTCTGCTTAAGGAGATTTATGTTATAAAAAACATGCATATATTGTCATGAGATCACGGTATCATAAAATATAATGGCAACTACATACTTGATTCATCTTTTCAGAGTAAAAACAAGGGATGAAGATTATGTATGATTATTCTTCCAATGCCATTAATTTGCTTGAATTTATCCATTTAATACACTGTTGAGGAACACTATAACTCCCTTTCCCCTGCCAGTAAACTGTTGCTGCATTTGTGATCAGAATCACAAGAAACACATATTTATGGCGATGGAATTGCCAGATTTCAAGTCTCAAACCATAAATGCTACTTTGATTAGTATTCAAAATGGTTAATCTTTTGCACACTTTGTAGGTGTAAATATTAAAAATTACTGAGCCTCTAAAACATTTTAAGCAGTTACTTGAAATCTTCAAGGAGGCAGCAAAAACCCTCGGAGTTTTTGCTCGTGCTACCAGATATCATTCAGTGTGAAATATTCAGGGTTGGTTGGAATCTAGCCCCTCTGAAAAGAGAGAAGTGAAACACCAGGAACTTATAAATATGGTTCAATGACCCAGCTGCTGCTGCTGACACAGTTACATTGGCATAAAAGATACCTCGCCCGCATAGTTGGTTTTGACAAATTTGTAGAGATAAGCTCCATCACTATAATCACTTCTACTCACGCTACTTCAAACCACTTCAGAGTCTCATCAATTTACTGGTATTGGTTACTAAGCTAACAGTCAATACAAAACTCCTCTGTAGATCAGTCACACATACTGACTTCAGTAAGTCCAGTAAAGGAGGGAAACCAGCCCAGAATTTTCCAAAAGCATTAACTAAAACACTGCACTTGAATGTCACCTTTTAGCAGAGTGTCTTGAGTGCCCTGTAAGCATTTAACAGAGAGAACCTCCCACAGACTGTGAGGTAGGTTAGCAAGGAAAGTAAATCTGCATTCCAAGAATAGGCAAAGAAACACTTCCAGGATATTAGTTTAAATGGTCACATAAAATACATGGAAAAAGCCCCAGACATTTTCTGTCCCTATTCTGGTTCTGTGGTGTGATCAAGCACGTGATCCTTCAGCTTTGTTTTGACAGCCAAGCGGAAGATGAAGCAGGAGTTCAGAAAACCACAGAACAATGCAGCAAATCTCAGCTAATTTGAGAAAATACAGTCATGCTAATAGAAAGGGAGAAAGGTTCAGTGGTCGCCTAATGTCACATATTTAGGGGTAGCTCTTGCCAGAAAGTAAGACAGTTGATGCTAAATACATATTTGCAACAAAACTGTTTAATTTGACATGATGTGTCACCAGTATCAAAATTGATTTCTTGCTAACACATTCTTTCATTTAGTGTATGTAACCAATACAAACAAGGTAATCTCCCTGGTACCAAAAAAAAGATTTTCGGTATTGTGAAAAAAAAAAAATGCTTTGGCACTGAGTGAAAGACAACACCAAGGTATATATAGAGTCCAAAGGACCCAAAAAGTAAAAGAAATATTTGAACTGTCACTGATTCCCAGCTAAAGGAAAAATTAGGAATACTCCTTTCCTGTACATGGATAAAGTTAGGAATCTTCTTCCTCAGAGAGGCAGAAAGAGGCGGCATGCTAGTAGTCTCAGGGAAGCACCACAACCATGGACAAGCAGCTGAGCTGTTGGCTGGATGTTGGTGGCTGCCTGTGTTGGCTGTGCATGGTGTACAAAGCTGCCATATGCTGCAGGGCCTAGCCAGGGTCTCAAGCTGCTTCTCCACAGGAGGATCTCCATCTGTACCCCCGCTGCATGTGCCTCCATGCTGAGGAATTCCAAAAGGGCTGCCAAGATCTGTAAAAAGTAATATCCCTGCTCTCTTGTCAGCATTGGCAAAAACAAGGTCTGCATTCCTTTGACTGTGGGCTCTTTGGAGCAGGAATAGGAAACACAAGTGCTACCATTAATATTTGTCCTCAGAATGCTGAATAATGAAGTGGAACTTGCACAGTAAAAACATTCATCTTCACAGTATTTGAACATAACTTCTCATTTCAGGTGGGTGCCTAGCATCAGGGCTGTGCCAGGTTGGAAGGTACATGGTATCCTGTCTTCAGCAAAAATGAAATAAATGTTTGTTAAAAGTCAAAGCTGCACATGTAGCCATCTCAAATTAGATCACAATACTTAGAGAGGGTATCCATTCCAACATTTTGTCCAGCTGGGCAGCAGAAGGTACTCCACCACCTTTGTGTAGGTGCATCACATGCCCAGTTCAGAAAGCAAACAGGTATTAACTGCAGCAAAGTGTAGCAGAAATCTTGGCCAAACTCTCTCCAGGCAACCATTCCACCACTGACAGCAGCTGCCATAAGAAGAGGTCCCCAGGGCTGCAGTCAGGCTGAAGCACTATGTGGCTTGGTGGGAGATAGCACACACGGACACAACCCGTGAAAACACACAGCATCACCTCCCAGCCCAAAGAGACACATCAGCAGGACTTCTCTCTGCACTGCTGTCCATGGCCAGCAAATCCCAGTGACTGCTTAGCCACAGGACCAGACACAAGCTCAGACTTTGCTACCACCCTAAATTGTCACCAGGTGGGCAGATTTAGTTAGGGACACTGAAACCTGGCCAGTCATTCTAATCCTGCCAGCCTATTTGGCAGTCGTCTGAAGTGCACCTCTAAAGACAAGGCAGTGAATAGATTTAAATATCATTGTGAAGCAAAATCTGCAAGGCAGCAAGGTACCAGCTCTACTTTGGATAGAAAAACACTACAGCACTTGTTAAACCCAAGAGAAAAAAAGAATTCCTGTTTTATACAGCAGGAAGAACCTGGTTATTACAGCTCGCTTGTTACAGCTCACTGTAAGAAGGCAGAAACAAGTGCTTGGCTGTATGCAGAAGAGAGCATTTGCACTTGATTGTGTCAGATGCTGAACAGCAATTTGAGACATCGAACAGAATTTACAACCAGTTTTGAAGATGGGATGAGACTCTTCTGCTATCGGTCGTATACACTTTGCAGAAGGTGCTTCTTCAAGAACCTTCTTACATTTATATTGCACAAAGCACGTGCGAGAGCAGCCACCAAATATCCTCATCTCTATCAAACCCTTCCCTCGCTCTCTCCAGGCACACATGCAGCAGATCCCTCTTCGATCCCCAGAATAACCACTCTGCAAACCATTCCCCAGCTTTCTCTGATACCCACCGAACAAAACCTCCAGAAATTCATTCCACAAAACGTCCTTTAGGTTTCCCCATGAAGTACACATAGCAAACCCCCTTATCGCTCCAGCACATCCATGCAGCAACAACCTCCGCGGCAGATGACCGGGAAATCCATGCAGCAAAGCTCTGTGACTCCACCGAACAGCATCCAGCAAACCCTTCCCGAGCTCCCCGGGACAGCTGTGCAGCGGCGTTCCTCACCTACCCCGGACATCCAGGCAGCAGCCTCCCTGTGCTCCCGGGACATGCGTGCAGCCACCCCCCGAGGACCCCGGGTTATCCACCCGTCAGAAGCCCCTCGGCCACACTGGGCTCCGCCGCACTCCCAGCTCCCCGGGGA
>WEIU01009112.1:135024-205199 GCA_013389925.1 Aegithalos caudatus
GCAGGGCGCTGTGGGGCGTGTAGGGGGTCACGGTGCCGGGGGTCACGGTGCCGGGGGTCACGGTGCCGGGGGTCACGGTGCCGGGTGCCACGGTGCTGGGTGCGTGTCGCAGGTCCCAGAAGTGGCGCGGGGGCTGTAGGGACAGGGCGCTGCGGTGCGTGTTGCAGGGTCAGAGCCCTGGGGAGCTGCTGTAGGGTGCCAGGAGTGGGGCGGGTGTTGTTGCACTGTGCCAGAGCTGTGAATCCCCCCTATGTCCCTGCAGTAGCCAGTTCAGCACGAGGCATGGTTCTCCCCAGAGCCCTCCCTCCCGGGGAGGGTCCCCATCTGAGGACCAAGCCGTGGGTGGGGGTCCCTAGTGCAGAGGAGAAGCCACCGTGGCACCACAGGCTCCCAGTGCCATGGGGGAGGCCGGGGATGCCATCGTGCTCCAGAAAGCCCTGAGCAATAAGGAGGAGGAACCACTAGTTCCACTAATGGATGGTGTTGGCTCAAGAACAAATGGTTGTAAGTAGGCTATAAATAAATCTCAGCTGGAGAAGAGAAGAAAGCGTACTGATTGTACTGATCCTAAGAGGAAGAGGTTGTGGAGGATCCGTGCCAGTCAGGAGCAGAAGGTGTAGCTCTCTGAATAGTGGTGATTTGATACAACTGTCATGTTGGTACGTTTTGTATACCCTCATTAAACGTGGTGTCTTCAACAGTGAGGGGCTACTCCTGATCACCCAGGAGGTTCTTTCTAACCCTTCCTACACTTTGTGAGGGATATTTTTATCTTCAGGCTTTCTAGCTGTTACAGACTCTACATGCATTTTCTCCCATGTTGATCACAAAAAGCAGGAAAAGAGAGATGCTACCCTACCATCTCGTGCAGCTTTTCAAAACCACTGCTTTCCGTCTGCAAGAGTTTTTACATCCCTGTGTTGAATTGGATTGGAAATAGATTCAGCTTTAATAAGGTTATTTTCATCTGGAGAACCCAAGCTGGTTCTCCTGGAAGCACAAATGGACGTGCTGCTTCTGCAGCTTGGTGGTGGTGGCTCTTGCCATATATGACTAAAATGGTAGTAAATGATGAATTTGGTTCCATGTTATGTAGCTACCCTGGATGCATTATTTAGGCTCAGCATGTCCATGTAATAGTGCTTCAGTGATCTCTTTGTTGAGATTGATGTAGGCATCTGCCCTCTCCTTGTACCCTCATTTTTGCAAGTCAGTGCAGTCATGTAAGTAAGAAAAGATGAAATATTTAAGTCTGGAATGCAGTATGAGTTCGTCTGTCTGATCAGGAGCCATGGGGTTTTGTGAATCTGACCTGACTTTTTCTCCCTACTGAATGACTGACCAATAAAAGGAAAATCATAGATATCTGTGACCACCAGGAAATAGCTCTTGGATGACACTGTCTGAATTCAGAATGCCCAGCAGGCTGCCCCTGATATGTTTGAGAAAGCAGTGGATGCTGAGGGCAGAGGTTTATATGCAGTGTGTGTGTTAATGTGTCATGGGTTGCACCATTTCCTCTTCATTGCGTGTGTAAGGTCCTTCAGCTGAAGTGTAAAACCTTGAAATATGCATTCTTGGTATCTGCACTAATTTACAGACAGATGGCCATTCACCACTGAGGCAAAATAGTATATAAAAAAGCCTTCTGAATTTTTAAAGCGTGAGTCTCTGAAAGCCATGATGTCAGCTGATTTCTGCACATCTGGGCCTTGGCGCAGGCCAGGCGTCAGGCCAGCTGTGAGCGCCCATCCCCACAGGCAGTGCAGACCTTGTGCTGGTGCTCTCACCACTGGTGCTCTCCTGTCCTTCCACTCCCATCCCTTTGGGCATGTCCCTGTTTCTCCTCCTTCATTCTCTTCCTCCATGCCAGTCCTGCGAGGGGTTGGCAACAAGGGGGGAACAAGCAGGGTCATAGGTTTCCCCTGGCACAGCACCCAGCTCTGTAACATGGAGGCGAGCACCCAACCCAGCGGAATGCCATCCCCAGGCAGGTCTTTGAGCTAAGAAAAGCTTCATCAGGGTAGAAAGGAAACGGTACAAAATGCCTATTCAAAGCACAGAATATATTTAGCAATTTGGCAACCTCCTTTCCAAAAACATTTGCAAGTGATATTCTCAGTGACATTTTGGAAACGGGGCTGTACGTATATGTTTATTTGAAAAGGAAATGTTGCATAAGCTCTCCAAAATGCTTGCACGTGCAAGGGGTATTCTTTTATCTACTACCATGAGCGCATTTCCTACACTCTTCACTGAATTCTGACCCTTTCACCTACTCACAGAGGCAAATAGATCAAAATCTTGCTGTTTTGTGACCAAGATGGAGAAGCTTTCTTCTCTTAGAAGCACAAGTATGTTTACTTATGCAAACATACAGCCAACATGTTTTGTTTTTTAGCTTCAGTTCGTGTCTGGCGTAAACGCTTCCATACCCTTCTGTAACCTTCTCTGCTGGAAAAGTGGACAGGAAGTTTAGTGCAGGAGGTGTGAACTGGCAGGAGTGACTGGGAGGGAGCAGGATTTTACAAGCATCCCTTCCCCTTGCTGACCAGGAGGAAGCATGCAGAGTACAGTAGCAATCTACAGGCAGCCTGGAGCACCTTGCTTGGTGCGACATGAGCAGCAAGTGGGTCTCATGTCTTACCGTGATTAATCTCAAAGGGTAAAAAATAAGTGAACCCGCTAAGAGCTGCCAGAAATGGGAAATGGGAGAAATCGGGTTTCCCAAAAGACTGTTCAGAGTTTAACTGACACTTTCTTTCTGGAAGATCAGGACTTTGTTGGTTTTCATTTGGATTTTGAGAGAACCTTGAAAATTGGAGAGTGGTCAAGGCTGGCAGCAGGATACGATTGCAGCCTGTGCAGAATTCCCATAACTGTCTTTGCTTGATGGTTAAACCTGTCTCTGTGCAGAGATTCCCAGTGGGAAAATCACCAGCTCTCACTCAGTGTTTGTCCAAGGATGAAGAAAATTCCATGTGGGCTGGTGTGAGGCCAGGCATGAGGACAGGGCTGTTGCTGCCTACGCCACCCCAGTTGCTGCCACCCCATAGCAAAAAGCAGGCACACTGTGACATTGCCCAGGCTGTGGGGCACCTACCGGCTGCTGCTGCTCGTGCTATCGGGGTTTTAGCATCAGCCTGGGTATTTCTGGTCTGTGTTGGTCTGAACAATGAAAGAACAAGGTGTATAATTGCACCAAATCATCCTTAAACTGCACCAATATCACCACCAGCTAAAATCCTGCTTGAGCCCTACCCCCCTCAAAAAAGACATAGAAGGCTGAGAAAATAAGATGCATGTTCATAGAAAGATTTTCTTTCTGTTGCCTTGACCACGGTGTGGTGTGAAGAAAAATACCGGAGAGACGGGGGAGAACTGGGACAGAGAAATATATGGGTATTGTAGGAAAATCACGTTTGTACATGAGACAGGAGAATTATTCATGGACAAACCCATCCAGGTGGAAATACAACCCCTATAAATCTTCCACATCAGAGAAACCCACAGTGAACTGTTAACAAATGCAAGATACACAGGCTGCTGCTACCTCTGGGTTTTATGAGCTTTCCAAGCACATTAGCGCTAGCAGACATTCCATTCCAAGAAAATTATGATATCCAAAGAACTATGTCAGGCTATAAATGAATGAACAGTACTTAACCTGCACTAAAAACCCATGGTTCTATCAAATCTGCCCCAAAAGGGCACAGTTGCCTGAACACTAATTTTATGAATCTCACAAGTGCCCCATGCAATTAAAGACATGAAGTTGATCTGAATTGGCAACTCCAGGGGCAGTTGTATTTCATTGAGATGTGAAGCAATGACTTTCTGTTTTAATATCCCAATACCTAGAATCTTGTGCTGCTCGTGCATTGTGAATAGCTAAAAATAAGACCATACCCTGGACAGACTGGAGCTACTCAGACAGAGAAAAGCTGAGCTGTAATGAAAGCTTAGAGAAGGAAACAGGATGAATGGAATGGATGCTCAACTCAGCACAGGAGCTTTTAGAGGCAGGTATTTACCCTACAGTGTGAATCCTTTGTTGCTTATCTTCATGGTGTTTACTGCTGCTCCTTTCCCAGTCAGTTGTGGTAAGCTGAGAGCATCCTCTCTGCTCTGGTCTCAAAGAGTTTGGTTGAAGGTGGCCCAGGTAGCAAGTCCTGCCCTTCTGTTTTGATAGCAAACTGCTAATAAAACTGCTAAATACTATGTGAGTAACTGCTAACTGGAATTCATGAACATCCTGGGATTCAGGCCACAGCAGTTATTAATGTTTTGTGCAGATAGTATCACATTAACAGGAAGCACCCCATTCTGTCCTTTCCCAAGCAATAAAGTTTGCAGGGCCTTTTGTGCCAGATGCTCTGCCTTGGAGGCTCCTTAAGGGCTGGGAAACACCTCACTTGGGCTGTTCTGCCAAAGCTTCTCAAATAAACAGAGACCTACCCTCTCTCTCTGCTCCAGAAATACAGGTGGTCCCATGTGAATATGGAGTCCAAGTTTGCAGCACCTGGTGTTTCCAGCAGCAGGGACTAGTGTGCACAATGAACGGGGAGCCCAGCTGACAGCTCAGCTGTAGAAACAGGCACAGTGCAGTACAGGGGGAATCTGAGCACTGGGTGCTCCACATGGGATCACCCCTGTGGCCATCTAGAGCCATCCTCCCATGGCTACACCTGCTGCCCAGATACAAGGGAAGACTTTTATTTCCCAGCCTTATGGATGAACCAGCCAATGATTCTACCAATTCTTAATATCCCCTTCAGCCTTATTACATATGCTCTGTGAAATTCAGTCCAGCACATCAAAGGGAAGTTTGCCTTTGAAGGGCTGCATGCTTCCTGCATGCAAACATTGCTCTGATTTAATTAAGTTTGATTTTTTAATCAGTCTAGTTAAACCAGTACTATGCTTGTGAGCAAATATGGCTGGCATAAGTATCTTAATGTGTATATGGCCCAATGTCAACGCCTCCCAGAAGCAAGTGACATTTGAATTTTCCAACCAGGCACATTTCCCTTGTTTTTCCTATATCTTCCTTCTAATTTTATGCCTTATTTCTTTTGTTCATACCAATACTCTTATAATATTGTTTAATTTTGGTTTCTCTGCACTGAAGATTTTCTTACTGTCCTTGTCCAGAGTTCAGTCTTTCAATTGCAAATTGCAAGGTAAAGTTGAAAGTCAGTAACAGGATATTCATTCACAAGGACCTCACAGAGGAGCTAAGTATTACACATGAAAGGATAGCATTTCATTTAAGATAAAGCCTAATCTCTTCCCTTTGTGTGCAACATTTCCAAACTTAATCTGAGCACTTGTGCCTGGAGCAGTTTAACTTTGCTCTCAGGCAGGTGGGTAGTGGGTGGGAGCACACAGAACTGAAACTGCAGCTTAATCCCGAGTGCAAAAGGTTGGTGCCATTAAGACAAAGGAGGCTGACCTTAGGAAACATTTACTAAGTGTTCAAATATGGGCAGAGCACGCATCTCTTCAGTATAAGCTTGAGCCTTATTGGATCTTAGTGTACCCATCACAGTACCGGAGTCCTGGGAAACCCACAGTGATACTCAGCATCAGGGTTTGTTTCTATTCATATTCAGCATATTTTTGAGAAAGGCATTCTATCACCTGAACTTTGGTTGGGGAGGGTGTTTTCAGATGCTTGTCCCAAAGTTACAGTTGAGAAACAGGGTTATCAGCATACAGATCATAAATAACCTGCACTATTTTTTGTGTTACAGCCAGGTGTTGCCAACAGACTCCCTGGAGCTCCACAAAGCACTGGCCACATAGACAGCCAAATCCCCACTTCTGCGGTTTGAGGCACAGAGTGATAAATTAGGTAACACAAGTCAGGTTGGCATAAAAAGGACTGGTGAGAATTATGCATTCATAACAGAAACGTTTATAGAAACTAGAATGGGAAGGTATTGAGGTTGAACTAAGAATAGGGCATCTTTGTTTTATGGCTGATGGGACTTAAATTTATTGCAAGCAGAAAGTGGACTGTTGACACTGGCTCTTTAGGAAACATGAAGGAAGCTCCCATGAGCAGGGGACCCTTTGGAGTGTAACATACACTCATCCATAAAAGTTGTCACATTATCTTCCTTGCTCTGTATCCATTTCAGGCATCACTTTCTCTGTCTCTCTAATCCACAAACCAGACAGTTTTTACTGTAAGTGTGTTCAAGAACCCTGAGGGCAGTATTTTTTGTCAGTTTGTGTTTTTAACATGCTGATGGATTGTATTGTACTTCTGATCTCACCCTGGATTTACTATTTTACATTCACCATAGAGGACTCCCTGTTCCTAATATCTGGTGAGACTGTCAAGCCGTGAATGACAGACATTATAAAAAATGATGGACAAGATTTTTAGTTGTCCTTTTGTAACATACTGCAAAATTTTTCACAGCAAGACAATGAAATTTTTCACTGCAAGACGATGGGATGCTTTCAAACGTGATTCAGATGAATAAAAAATGAACTAGACATCCTCCCACTTACTTGGGATCCAAAAGGAAACAGCTCTATTTTTCTTAAAAAGTGTTGAATTACTCCATATAACCTGATGTACATACCTTCAGCCTCTGTAAGCCAAGGTGGGAGCCCAGACTTCACTGCATTCCATTGAGCAGGGTCTTGGCTTTTCTTCTTATCTTGGCCATAACAGCACCCCCAGCATTTTAGGGATTAAATGATCTATTACATGAATGTGATGAGGTGACCCTGGTTGGATGCTAAGTGCTTACAAAGCCTCTCCATTACTCCTCTCTGCTGCTGATGGGTTCGCCCTTGGCCAGTGGTGGGTCTGTCTTGGAGCTGGCTGGCATTGGTTCTCTTGGAAATGGGGGAAGCTTCTGGAAGCTTCTCACAGAGGCCACCACCCCTGTAGGCTCCACACCCACACTACTAAAACCTTGCCACAGAAACAAAATACAGTGAGAGCTGAAATTCCTGGATCTGATGTGGACAATGAGGATGTTGACCTCCAAATGGAGTTTGGCTTTTACTGCAGTATTAGAGGGTGTAATTTCTAGAAAAGGAAGGCCAGCAGGGGCAAGGCAGAGGAGTGCTCAAAGTCTCTGCCAGGCTCCTACCAGTCATTCTGCCTCACAACTGCTACTTAGAGCATCCTAATGTTTTAAGGAAAAAACGGTGGTTTGGGAGTGCATCCAAGCTGTTCCCGACTCCAACATGGTAATCGTCAGAACCAGACTTAGGAAGAACTTAAGATCACCTAACCTCATCATCAGGCAGCTTTCCCTTGGTTTTTCCTCAATGACTTGTTCTTAGAAATGAGGGGTAATGGGGATGTGTGGCCTCCCTAGTGAGCCTGTCTCTTCACTGTCACCTCAGCTGGGAACTATTTTCCCTGATGAAACCATCTCCTCCTCAGTTAAGCCTATGACAACATGTCCTAAACCCAGGGGATATGAACAGAGTTTATTCTTTCCTCCTTAGAGCTACCTTCTACATATTTGGACACTATGTCCCCACAACCCTTATTTCTAGACTAAACAATACCAAATCCTTCAGCTTTCCTTGCAGTCCGTGATTCCTGATCCTCCAATCCATCTTGTTTTCTGAATTCTTTCCATTTTGGTATATTTCCTTTCTAAATCATCATTTCCAAAGCAGGATATGTTTTGTTTGTAAGGATGATGTGCACATGTTTCTCTTCCTTTCACACCCTACTTCCAACCCAAATGTTTCCCTGCTTTTTAACTGAAGACAGGTGTAGCTGTGGGGAGAGGTATGGGGAGGTTGTCAGTCCATCCTTAATATTTTGCAAAAATATTTGTTATTCTCTGTGATATGGAAAGCCATTTAGCAAAGTAAAATACATTTATTTTACATTTCCTAAGTGACATTTATAACTGTTGAACTCAGAAAATATACACAGAGCTATTAAAATGTTTAGATAGTTTAAGATTAGATGAGATTCCAGCAGATATTCCTATCACACATATTTCTCAATATGAAAGCTATGACCCAGCATTTCTCCTGAATGAGCAGGATATGGGCCCTGGTTATCAAGCAAAGCTAAATTGCTTTTAAATTCTGTCAATTTAATTAACAGAAAGGTTATAGCTACTGAGGTGCACACATTTGGGTGGAAAACTAAGCTGTAGGACAACAGTGGGCTTGAATTATTTTAGGATTCAAGCTTGAGGGGAAAAAAAGGGTTGTTGCTGTAATCATAGAACCATAGAACTATTTGGGTTGGGGGAGACCCTAAAGGTCATTCAATTTCAATGTCTCCACCATAAATGCCAGGTCCTTCAAAACAAAAGACTGTTTCATAAATTTTGTTAATTATTAAAATTTTTTTTAGATCATAAATTAGGAAAACCAAAATACGAAAATATGGTTGACACAGTGTGGAAGAAAGATTCCTCCAGATAGCTGGAAGAGTGAAAATATTAATTGCCGTGACTGCAGAGGACTTGGGCCAGAGTAACAGCAGAGAGGACTGGCAGGGGTGGGAGGAGATGGGGAGGAAGAAGAGGCTCAGAGCTGGCAGCCACAGAGCTGCTGAGTCAAGAAATGCCACACGCAGTGAGAGGGGACGTGGAGGTGTCAGGGGCATTGCATTTTCAAATTACTTCACTGAAAGCTATGATTTGTCTTAAAGGAGCATGATTTTTTTCCCCATGACTTTTTTTAAATGTTGCACTTAAATGATCTAGTTCTAGCAGGGTTTTTTTTCTCAAGAGAGCTCTCTGACATGGGGTTGGGCAGCATCAGCAACACAGCAGTGCCACATATTACAACATTTTGCACACAGCTTCAGTACAGAAACGCCTTGCAATTATTTAAATGTAACTGGGATATAAGCTAATGTCATCCCTGAGAAATAAAGCAAGTATCATAGATAATCACTGTTGATTATGTACTGTCTTCATGAACATGGGCAACATTGCAAATCTACCAGTTTCACATCTTACATATTTGCAGTTGTCAAAACATAGTTACCTGTGGAGATGTATACTTGGTCATGAAAATAAAAAATACACTAAAAAAAAAGCTTAAAATTATTGTCAAGGAGAGTACTGGCATTTATTTAAAAGAAATCTGAAGTAGTTATCACAGGACTATCATTTTGATTCTGCTGCTGTTCAAAGTTCACAGCATAATTTCTGCACTGAAGAGATTTGCTCCTGGCTCGAAGACTTACAGGTCAGTGGAAACTGTTGATCCTGAGAGGCCTGTCAAGAAAAATGAGTGAATTATGGGATTTGGCCAAGTCTTGTGCTTACCGGGCCAATTTCAGTAACCAAGGCAGCAAAAAATCTGTTTGAATTGAACTGAAATTAAAATGTGTAAAAATGTACACGTAGCTTTTGCAGGATTTCCAGTGTTTTGCTGTAGGACATAATGACACATATTTTTATGTTCCCAGGATAATTCTGCTGGTTTCAAGAGACTGAGCTGACAGATGTCACGTGATCCACTTATTCTACAATATATTCTGGCTTTGTGCTTTATTTAATGTTTTGGATTTTTCTTTGGATGCCCTAATTTTACAGTTACCTCACTGGATCGATGAGGGAAAATAAAAAGCTGCTAGAGGGAGTTTATTTCACCCACAAATTCATCAGCAGTCCAGGCCTTTCCTAGCTTACCTTTCCTTCTCCTGCACCTGAATGCAAACCCATTAAGAGCAGTCCAGGAAACCTCCACTTCTACATTCACACTCAAGATGCTCATAAATCATATTTCTTTAACAGGGGTTTATAATCTGATGTTAATGCAATCTCTGGGGTAGAACCATGTCTGAGAAGGAGCTGGTGCCAAAAAGGAGGTTGATATATGGTTACAAATCTTCAGTGTTATCAGTGGAAACCCTTGGAATTACATCAGTGCAAAAGCTCTCCTTTTCTCTTTATTTCAGAAGTTTGCATAGGCAGAATAACAAAAATCCTGCATAGCACCTCATGCATAGTTTACACTGCAAATTCCGGAGCCTTGGTGGCTCCACCATAGGGGTCCCAAAGCACCACAGCCCTGCTGCTTCCCATCTGCCACCAGCCCCTCCACTCCACTCCACTCCAGCAGTGTGAAAGGCTCTGTACTCCCCCAGAAAGATGCCTTCCATTTAACATCCCTTCCCAGAGCTAGGCCAGTGGGGGGGGGCTGGCACTCAGATGCAAAGCTGTGCTACAGCCTTGCAGGACTTTGCTGGGAAATGTGGTGGGTGCTTTGTGAAGTGGTGGGGTGGCACACAGGGCATAGGACCTACCCCTGTGCCTCCTAAATCTGGACCTGAAGGTATAATGTCAGCTCTTTAACTTGTGACATATAAACCAGATTCTTAAACCACAGCCCCTCACACTATCCAGCAGATTGATGTCATTTGCAGACTCATTAACCTGCTAAGTGGCAGAGATATTCCAGAATATTGCAGCTGCCTGCTTCTTCCTTTCACCTCTGGAAACAGAGCTCTGCTGGTGGTATTTCGCCTCACCTGGCAGCCCTGGCCATCCCACAACACCAGCACGCTCCATCCTTGTCTCCCCTTGCACCCATCCCCTCTGCTCTGGAATGCCTACCCTGAGTTTCTCGCTATAGAGCAAATGGCACTCAGCGAAGAGGATGAGTGTTTTCAGCCCTGCCTCCAGCTGCTGCCTACCCCAACCTAAAAAAAGTATTTCTTCAAGCTCAGTGTGTTAAAGACTGCAGGAAATAAGGTGAGCTTGACAGTGGCTTTGGCTGCTTTATTGCCTAGTGGGCATGTATGAAGTGTAATTGTCGTAAGAGCATTAGATAAAGAGCTATGAGCATGGCAATGGGGATAACAAATTATTTGCCCTTCCAGAGGGTCACACCAGAAAGCTAACAGTCATCACTGAGAGCTCCTTCTTTCACTCAGGGCTTTGAATACTATAAAATCTGTTAGTAAAATAAATACCATGTTAGGAAGTAATAATACCCTGCTGCTAAATTAATATCTAAATGACATTATGGAAGGATTTTTATTACAAAACTTATTTTCTTTTTGGCCTATGTATGAGGCCAAAAAGACACATTCACACACTCACAATGTGGAGCGAGTATCATTTTGTCTACTAGTTGTTGCTGTTTTCAAGTTGGAATTAATCTGAACCAGGAGCTTTCTTGGCTGACAAGCCACTCAGCTCTCTGCATAAAGCACTGTAATTTTACATGGTCCCTGTAAACTGGAGCATTATATCAGCTGTGGTGAGCATTTTCATATGATGCTTACCAGTAAAGTTGTAATGTTCATTTATGAGTGGGACCATAGAGTTACTGGAGCAAAACACTCCCACAATACTGTAGAAAATTTCACAGGATAACAATAAACATAAAATGACAATTGAAATGCAGCTCAGAAGAACAATTGTGGCTGATAAAAAGTTACTGGTGTCTTAGCTGCCCTGCATAAGGGATGGCAAGGATGGTGGTATCCAAAAACCTCCAAAACCTCTTCATTTGCCTGATCTTAAAGTTAAAATTTTCTTGCGACAATATCACTTCTCCCTCTTTGCTTTCTACAGTTACCTATGGCAAGGAATATTTTCCCAAGCATAAAACAAATTGTTTTCCCTTGTTTCACCCCTATTTGTTGTTTGTTCATCTTTCTGAATAACTGCTAGCATTAGTCATTTGTTCTCAGTGGTGCTCACATGCTGCCTGTGTCTGGAGGACTTTGAGGCTAGCTGGCAGCAGAAAGCAGGCTGTAGGCCAGAGGCTTTGTTCTGGGCTGTACATCGCCCTGACCTGAGGTTGGCTTCCACTGATCCTGGCTGTTAGACCCTGCTTCTCTGCAAAATGAATTGAAGGCCGGCCGATCGTGAGGCTTCTCTACTAAATGTCCTGTTATGCTTCACAGCTCTGTGTTTGTAGCTTTCCAGCCAGTTTTTAATCCATGTGACAATGTCCATTTCCAGGCCAGTTTTGATTATTATTCTTTGGTGTGAGATACCCTATCATTTGCTTCCCTAAAATCCCAGAATATTTCCTTTACGTCATTGCTTTTGTCCAGTAATAGTAAAACTCCATCATAAAATGTAATCAAGACTGTTTGGCAAGATCTTTCATTTAGAAACACATGTGGCTTATTGCACATAATTGCACTGCCCTCTTGATGTTTCATGATCATGTTTTCAATCTTAATGTTGCATTAACGTAGAGGGAAGGGAGGGACACACACACACACACACACACACACATTTGTTTCATACCTGACCAATCATATTTTTATACATCTACAGTTCCTATAATGTAGAGCACATATGCAAGGGAGCTATGTTATTTTTCCATGTGGTTTAGCCTGTTTGTTTATTTTGTCATTAGTTCTCAGTGAGAAGGTCATCCTTTCCCCCAGATGTTTACTACTTTCCAAACTGAAAAAGATTTCTCTCATAACTTGCATTGCAGACCTAATACTTGTAAAATGCATGAACGATGCCAACACAGTAATGGTTTCAAGAACTTTCTATACACAGAGCTGGTTTACCACCACAACATGGCTTATCACAATTTAGTAGAGAGCTGTAGCTTTTAATTAGTAAACCAAGTCTTGGCCAATTTGAAAACACCATGCATGGGATGTGAGAAGGGGGGGGAATGGGGGGGAGATTTGAAAGAGATTTGATGCACTGGTTTCTCTGTTTTCCTGTTAACTTCTATTCTTTAAGTTTTTATAACATATTCCCTACAAGAAGGAAAAAAGGGCAACAAGCAGAAACATTTGGATGTTGACACAGTGGAAAAGACTAGTACAAACTTGGTAACTCCATTTCCAACCTTAACCTTTATACCTTTCTGGCCCTTCTTAGGTATATATACATCTGAAAATGTAGAGTACATAAGCATGGAGGTTCCTGGGATTTAAATATATCATCTCTGCTGAAGAATTTTCTCTTTGCAGATTTTGTGATCACTGTGGGTGTGCTCAGCTACTTCTGAATAGGTTATTACTGACTTCAAGGAGAGCAGGCTTCAAAATTTGCTCGTATACACATTGTAGAAAACTGACAAGTTAATACATTGCAGTTTCAGGTATCTAAGAGCCTGAGGGTGTATATATGTATATGTTTTTTGCCTTTGGAAATCTTACAGATATGTTTCCTTGAGGAAATGAAAGATGAATATTCAGTATATAATGTAAAAATGAACTGGTTGTTTGGAAGGGAGTGGCTCAAATTTCTGATGTGTCTGAAGTTGAATTTCTTCATATAGAGTCTCTGTTTTTACCTTGATAGCACGAGAACACTGGTGGGACATGCTAGAGAAATTTATTTTGCTAACCAAAAGCTGACTAGGCATCTCTGAACAGCAGGTGGTAAGGACAAGAGATAGGTTGAACTAAATCACCATAATGAACAGGGTTTGATTTAAGGAGAAGGAAATTGTTTTAATGACACCAAATTTCTCCTCAGCAGAGGCAAGCTGCAACTACTTTATGTTGAGAAGAATATAAATCTTTTGATCTGGTACTATAATAGCCAAAATGTCAGAAATAATATTACTTGATTTAGAGTTTGTGGCATCCACTTGATATGGAAAGGTGAGAGCCATGTTGTAAAGCATCACAGGAATAATCATACCAAATGTCAGGACAGAAACAGTTTGTTTCTTTTCCTCATGGTGGGATTTTTGCTACCAACAAGTCCTAAACCAGTATTTTATGTCAGTTGTCCTGAGGGCAAGGTTAGCAGCTATCTGCAATTCAGCATTTTTGTAGGGTTTGTCCCAGAAATATCTTTGACTGAGTCTGCTGCACTTTCACAGAAGCCAAGTGTCACACTGATCACCATGCCACATGCCTGGACAGGCAGACTTTGGGCTTGGCTAAGAGGTGCAGTGAGTCACCTGTGAGAGAGACCTGACTTTTCAATACCTCAGGGATGGAGAAATCAGATCCTGTCCCTAAATTAAGTTATCCTCTAGAAAACTGCTGAGTCAGCCTCTAAATTAACTCAATACTATTTTCTGTTCTGAAATCACAGCGCTTGGATAAATTAGTTCAGCTCATATGGTACCATCAGAAGCAGCCAAATGGGAAACAGTGATGCCCAGCTGAAAATGGAAGAGGCAATGTCCAGGGGAGGGGAAGTAATTGGGGATAATCAGGCTTAAGTTTGAGGGAAATCTGTCTCACTAAATTCATTATTAAAAATGTGAAAAGACATCTCAAACAAGCCAAGGTTTAAAGTGTTTCAGATTCTGAACATCACTTTAGTTTAAAAACTCACTAAAATACAGCCTAATTCATAAAATACAGCTGCATGGGTAGAAGCTGTAAAAATCCACGCACCTTCTGACACATTGCCTTGGCTGGTATTCAGAAAGAGTCAAGTCATCAAGTATTCTGGTAAAGTATCTCACAAGCACTGCCATAGATGGGAGTCTCAAGTGTCCTTTGCACCTTCCCAACAACACTGTGGTCACCATCCCTGGAGTCCTGCAGGAACAGCCCAAACTAGGGATGCTGTGGGTCTGCCTCTTGCTATCTTAGTGGTGGCTGTTGGGGGAAATAATCTCACAGGGAAATGACCAAAATGTATTTCTAGAAAACTGATACTCTAGAAACTTTTTTATTAAATAAGATTGTGACTCAAACAAACAACAAAAAAAGTAAATTCCATGCCCTTCCACAAGTCTTCTGCTGCTTAAGCTGTCTTTTGAAAAGGTGATTATTATTGACAGTTTATCTTCTTATGTAAAAACAGAGAATTTTGAGGAAGAGTTTCTTTTCTATCTGTTAAATTGTGTATGAAAGGATTTGAAATGAATATGCAAATGTAGAAAAGAAAATAAGCAGTAATTGTGTGGAAAATAGACAGTAATTGTGTGTAAGCCTAAAGAAATACATATTTTCCAATTGTTTATGACGGTTGTCATCCATGGGCAAGGTGATTGCAGATGACATCTGTCTGTACCTGTCTGTAGTGAGCTTCCCACTTCCCACTATCAGAAAAGACAGGAATGCTTTCCTTGTCCTTTTTAGGTGTGACTGCTCCTTAGCGCAGTGTGTTCACGCATTGCTCATTTTTCCTCTCTTCATCTGTCAAAACTCAGTATCACACTATACCAGCTCAGGCTTTCTGGATCAAGAGAGTGGCAGATCAACAACTTTTTACCTTGATCACCATAAACAGTAATACCATGTTTATTTCCCCCTGGACATAATGGGAAAGTCTCGTTTAGAGTAAATCAAAGAAAGGCACTATAATCTGTCCTGCTTGTCCTGGAGGGTTTGCTTCTGTGCATTCCTGGCTCTGCACTTTCCTCAGCTCCTCATATGTACACACATTCATGTGCACAGACACCTAATGGAGTCGTCATTTTCCTGTCCATTATTTTCCTGCCTGCTCTGGTTTTGTCTTGCAGTTTTCAGCCAAGGGCTCTGGCCACCTGTGGGGCAGCTTTGTCCCAGTGTGCAGGCCCTTGCTCAACAAGCCCTTGCTTGTTCCTCCTGCTCAGTCTGTACACAGGCAGCTGCAACAGGAGCCAAACAAGTGGTCTCTGCTTCCAGCTGGGAAGAGAGCATGTATCCTGCCCTCCTGCAGCTGGAGAGACAGGAGATGTCTGCAGTCATAAAATCCAAATTGTGTGATCTTCATAAACCCACACAACTTTATCTCCACAGGACAGATGAGTCCAGCACATGGGTTGGTACAAGGAGGAGAGCAGCTCAACTTAAAAGAGCTGATGCAGTCCCCAGGTAAGGGTGAGCATCATGAAGATCAAACTTGGGACTGTGCTTTTCGTACTGGACTCATGGGCTGTATGGATTTTGTTATTTACTGCATTGTTTGTGGCCAGAAAGGATCCCCGGCATTAATGACCATGACCTCTGCTTTGAAACTGGGTAATTGCTATTTGCTCAGAGCACACATGGTGTTGAACTGCAGTCACAGCAGCTCCAGGGAAGTAGCAAGTCCACATTGCTTTCCAAGAAATCATTTCAGTTCTGCTGCCCAGAGTTTGGCTTTGCACAGCACATACAGGCAGCTGGTTTGCATGAAGACCCCATCACCTGGGAGTGTGTCAAAATCTCTCAAATGCCTGTCCCTGAGCTCACAGGATACCTGGGAGGAGAACTCTGCCTCTCACTGCACCTTTGCTGGTGATGGCAACAGCAGAGGACCGGCCACTGGTTCACAACTGCTGCATACCGGGTCACTGCTGGCAAGGGATTTTGTGGCTTGGCCTCTGAAGTCAGGATTTGTCTCCAGATGTTTCTGAATTATGTGGACAAGATGGAAGCTATAAACTGCTGAAAGTGAAGACATTTGCAATAGAGGCCAGATAAGGCAAACCAGTCCTTTTTCTTGTCTCCACTGACATCCATCCCTGTGTCGGCGTGTCAAGCAGAGATGAACATTTCCTAAGAAATCATATGTTGATCTGGCTAACAAATTGCCAGAGCCATTCTGTGAAGTGCCTCAGATACTAAATCTGAAATCAATTCCCTTTTCTCACCCTAAATCCTGCTTTTTTACATCCATGCAGGAATTAGTCATTCCTGCTTTTCACATAATGTGTCATGACATGAGCCCCACCTTGGGAGCATAACAAGGTTTCCCCTCACCACTTCCATTCCCTTGGGCCTCTTGTGTTATCTGCCTCTGGTGAGAGGCTGCCCACACACTGGCACTTTTACATCCCTGCAAATATACCCTGTATTTCTCTTTGAATCTGTCTGCTGACTCAAAAGGCTGTCTCTTAGTTCACACAGCTACTTCTCCATTCAAAGGGTCCAGTTCCTCTGTTGTGCAATCTGTCTATTTGATCGTCTGGCAGAAAAAAAAAAAAAAAAAAAAAAAAAAAAAAAAAAGAAGAGAGAGAGACATTTGCTATTTCCTCAATATGCAAGAGACAATCAGCCCTTCTATGGGGTAATGGCAGAAATAACGCACAGTCCCTTTCCTATTAGAATAAGACAGTAGCATATAATTCACTCTGAAAATTGTCCCTGCACTCTCTGCACATGTACTCCCAGTAGCTTTTTGAGATGCCTACAGTTATTAAAAAGGTGGGAATTATGGCTTCCCTCTGGAATTGTACTGCTGGACATCAGCTAATGTAAACAAATCAGAGCAACTAGCTGCATGCTGGATGTATAAAGTTAGGCACCTGCTTTAAAACTGTCCCATTTAACTTCCAGCAAGTCATCTAGTCTGCTGTTTCCTTACAACTCAAGTTATTGATACTTTGCCCCTTAAAGTTGTCTTCAATGCTGCCTTTCCAGTTTGTCCTGCCAGGCTGGGCTGGCTCCTGGTGCTGGAGGGGCTGGAGGTGGAGGGCCCCTGATGCAGTGTCACTAAGGCTCACATGGTGTGTCCCATGGGTGTTGTGACCGCAGCCAGATCCAGCACTGCAGGGCATGAGCTTTGGTTCACCCAGCCTGTGATCCAGCCAGCCCATGAAGTATCTTCCAGACAGCCCTTGCACACTTCCTCCCCAGTACTTTTCCACTTGCTCACTGATGTATCTAACCTTATTTCTGAGGCTTGCTAAACATGCAGCCAGCTTCAAGCAAACCACGGAACCCAAACAAAAGAAAACTCATTCCTCATTTTCCTGACCAGACCCAAACAACATCTATAACACTTCCCCAATTTAAACATGTGAGATTTGCCTGCCAGCCACTGGGGAAAAAAAAAAAAAACATAAAAACCAAAAACAAACCCACCCAAATCATCCTCTCTGGGAAACAGGGGTTAAGCTGAGATACAGCACTGCACATCTCTTTGCATCTCATGCCCCTGCATCCACTCTTGGGTATCCAGACCTTGGATCACCCCTTACACCACTGGTTATCCGATGAGTTGCAGCTAAAATATTTTTGACCTCCTGAGTGTGTGTTTTTAACACTATGCTCTGGATTTACTACTAATGTGGAGAGCTATTTCTGGAAGGTCCTGTGGCATCGTGGCATCTTCTTGACACTCTCTGTGTGGAAGGCACCCATTGTCCTGGTGCACCTGCAGGCCCCTAGGCACTGTCTGCCAGAGAGTTCTTGTTATTTGGGCTCAAAAAGTTAAGCCCACTGTATCCTTTGATTCCTCAGAAGAATAAATTTCCTTGCTTTTAGGTAGCATATTGTTTTTAAATGGGGTATTCTGCAAATAAATTTGCTACAAGCAAAACAGAAAGCCTTGGACCAGCAATCCCAGCCAACAGCTCATGAAAGTGAAGTGAGTCTAAATGACTGTGCACAAGGTCACTTTTTTTTGGATGTCTGTGGAAATCCACTCCTTTTATGCAATTTCCTTTTTATTGCAGTCCTCAGGAGAAGAGGGACTGGCAAACCATAGGCTGGTTCTATTCTCTTAGCCTGTAAGAAATAACTGTGAGGTTCAGCAAAACAACAGCAGCCTCTGGAGACAGAGAATATCAGTAGCACTGCTCTCCTGTTCCCTTTGCCCTTTGTAGGCACTCAGCCCCAAAAATGACACAGGCTTCCCTCCTCCTCCATGCAAAACTTCTTTCCTTCTTCTTTCTTCACCCTCACACATTTACCTTTCTTCTCTCTGTTTCCCTCCATGCTGCAGTGCTTTTTCACTGGCCAACCTGTCTGGTTTTATTCTCTCATCCTTCTCTCAGGACACTGCTGCTCCAGTGGCTCAGCATCTCTGGCTGTCCCAGAAAGCCACCTTTTCCTTGTCCAACCCTCTGAGAACTCTTCCACTTGCCTTGGAAAGTGCTCACATCCTGACCAGATGCTGAGAGTCCCTCAGCCATATTCCACCATATGGCACCGCATCCCCCCGCTTTATCTCATGGAAAATATCAAGATAATCAGACCTGCATCACTGTGATTCATGTAACCATCTGTCTGGGCTTCCCACTGTTCAAGTGCTCTGATACCCACCCTGCTAGCCAGAATATAAGTGGGCTTTTACTGTCCAAATTTCTTAATCTAAACAAACATGAAAGGCCAAATTCTGCTCTGGGCTGTTTGCACAAATCCCATTTGTGACATTAAGTGGGGCTGTTTGAAATGGTGTGAGCATGGAGTTCGGCCCAGAGCTTTCCAGCTGATTTATAGTGTCCATCTGGCTGCTCTTAATCAAGGAGAGCCTGGCCTGAGCACAGTTTTTAAACAACACCGTTATACAGAAAGCTCAGCTATGGCCACAATCACGCTTGATACCAGGAGTGGTGACACAGCTCTGTCTCTCCTGTGTCGCTTTCCCTTGTCTCCTGAGCTTTCAGGCACTGCCTGTCTGCTCAAGTTGGACCCTGCCTTACGTAAATCCTCTGAAATGGGGGTGATGAAATTTTGAAGAAAACTTGGCTGTGGCCAGTTTAACTGCTACTGGGACTGCTTCTGAAAAGCACTCTTCACCATGGGATATCACACATGTCTTCAGCTATAGGAAAGAAGCTGGGAGATAAAGTGGTTGTCTCCCATTTCTGCTTAATACCCAATGTAGTAGGTGCAGTTAGCAGGACCTTGAGCAGACTTGGTCTCCTGAAATGTATGCTGCAGCATCAGTGCCCCTGACATCCTTTCCCCAAAAGCCATCAGCCATGCAGAGCTTCAGTCCCCTGCCCCAGGAACCAGTGCTGCAACAGAGGCCAGCTCCCATGACACAGTGCTACTGGCACCACATGGCATCATCTTCCCTGGGGAGTCCAGCTCTTCCCAGGATCCATCTCCTGACCCCATCTGGATAGCCTGTGAGAGTCCAGCCCTGGCTTGCAAGAAGTGTTCAACCAAGATGTGGAGTGGGTTGGAGGTGGAAACACTCCTTGTACCCAAACAAATGGGGCACCATCCCAGTGTGTATGACAAGCAGTGATGGGTATCCCTGAATCAGACCCTTTTCCAGCATTTTAGCAATGAAGAATTTAAATCCTCCAGGATGCAAGCCTTAAAAAATCGTGTGACCTGCTTTTCCAACCAGGCTGTCCACCTTGCACCACCAGCCCAGTGAAAGCCCAACAGCACACAGTCAGTCCAGTTTCTGATCAAAATGTCTTAGCACTGAAAAAGAAATTTTTTGAAACTGAAATCTATGTATTTTCTTCATATTTAAAATAAATTACTCCTACATTTCCTTGTAGCCTTTGTGACATGCCCAACGTCTGCACTATTTTAAGACCACTGCTCTTGAAACCTGGTGAACATTGGAGAATCTCAGCTTGCCTTTAAGAATTAAAAAAGCTCCTTTTCCTTGAATTTTCAGAAAAAAATCCTCATATCGAAACAAAGGAGCCTGCAGTGTAGAGGTTACAAATTCAGTCAAAAAGCAAATAGAAGTGATGTGAGCCTGTTAATTTTAAAATCTTAAGAATTCTGAATGCCAGGAATTTGTGACACAAAATTTCCATACAGACAATTAAGTGAGTCTTCTAATCAGTCAGCATGATAGAAAGTCTTTTGGATGCTACCCACAGGATTTGTTATTTTTATAACTCTTGGCTCGTTTAAGTTATTTTTTAAATTATTCTATCTCATTACAGTTTGATGTTAATTAGCATATAGCTGAAAAAAGAAAATGTGTTAAATCCAAAAACCAGGAAGAAGCAGAAACCCNGCAGCCATGTTTCTTAATAATTTCATGCAGAAATTAATCTGAAAGTGGTGTCAAGAACCTACACTTCCACGTTTTTGCCTCAAGCCAAGAAGGACTCAGAACTTCTCAAAGAGGGCTACAGCTCAGGTATATTCAAAGTGACCCATTATAACCATTTTTCAAAGACTCTTACAAAGCAGAGGATCTGGAGCTGTGTAGGGTCATTCTGCAGGGTCTCCCCATGTTCCAGCACTTCAGCACTGCTTGGCCTCGCGACGCAAGTGGCAAAGACAAGCTCTTGGGCATCACTGGGAGAAAGATTTATCTGTTTGGTAAATTGAAACCCAGGACTTAAATATCTTTTTTTCAAACAATATGTGACCTCAGGGAGAAGATGTGAAAGCAAAGGGGGAAAACTCAGTCCTGCTGTGGGTGCAGGCAGGGGCCTGGATTCCCACAGAAGCAGACTGACTCTTCTGCTCATCTACTTCTGTTTTTTGGGTTCCATCTGAATCTGATGTAAACTGGTACCCAGTTCCTGAGGGCAGAAAGGAGAATGCTAGAAGGCACTTCAGCTCTGCATTTGCATCCTTTGCCATCCTCCCAGGCTAGACCATCCTCCCCCTTCACTGTTTTTCAAGTACCTTCCCCAAGAGAGGTGGCACAAAAAAAAAGGCATACAATAATAAAGATGACTGCTTAAAATTGTCCTCAGTAATGACTTTGCCTTTTCTCTGCCCTTAAGCCATTTTTTAATCCCTTTCAGCATTTTCTTGCCTATTCTATGCCATGCTTTCTGACCTTGCAAATCAATCTGTTGTGCAATGCAGTAATAAATGCACCCCTGACAGCTGGATGAACTGTACTCTTTCTCCCTTGTCCACTAATCCAGTAGGCAAATTCATCAGGTCTGACCCACATCCCTCCTTGGGGAGCAACAGTATTTCACACGAGAGCCTCTCACAAGGCTGGAAAAAAGAAGCATGAAAATGCTTTACTAAAGACAGTGGCATTCTTCAGTCATCATCCATAACCCAGTCCCAGTCTCCAGCATGAAGTGAGAGCAAAATTAATGTCAGTGAGGTGGCACGTGAGTGGTTCTGGCTGGGATGGGACGGCACCCAGCTCTGCCACTTAAAATGCAAGATTAGATTTGCTTTTAATGTTCTCACACCTGGAGAGGCTCCCGTCTTCCCTGTCAGCAAAGCCTCATGCGGCACAGCTGGTGAGGCAGGGCGCTGTGTCCGGAGCTGAGCCCTTCAGACCAGAAGGTGTGAAAGCAGAGGGCTCAGAGCGCCTTGGGACATCACACAGTGCAAACCCCACACTGAGACAAGCTGCAAGACAGCCAGACTGTCCCTGATGGACTGACCTTGTCTTAAAAAATTTTTAATTATCCTTCTAATTAGAAAGTTGTAAAATTAAATGTCTCTGGCTGCAAAATTTAGCTGGCTACCACTTGTGTGCCAGTCTGATCCCCAGGGAGGTAATGTAACAATGGATAGGAGGAGTTCTGAGAGCTCACTGGTATTTTATAGGGGTTCAGGGTCAAAATTAAGGCTAAAGAAAGTATTTCATTACTGCCTTACTGGTGAGACTGTTATTGACACAGTCACATTTTTTGGAGGGTAAGAATAGATGGGAAAACAAATGAGCACCTCAGAGCATGAAGGTGAGCAATGTTGTTCCACTCATCTCTCCCCATGGGCCCAGGAGAGGAGTGTGCCTTTCTAGTCTGCCCTGGGCATGTCCCTTATGTATTCTGTGCTTATGAATATTGGATGTGATGTCCCTGTGGAGAAGGAAAAAAATGTGAATTTTAAGTATCAAAACTCAGCTTTTAATCCATTTTCCTCCAAAACACATGATAAGTAAAGCGTTACAAAACACAAAATGTTTCCATTTTTCCATTTGTTTGCCTGAGTTTTCTCACAGTCTCTGCTCTCATTTCTGACCCTTGCAAACCAAGGAGTTGGCTTGGGAGTTTCACTGCAAGTTCCCTCTCTAACCTCAAAGTATTTCCAAGTTCTCTTTTCTACTTTCTCCCACTTTTTTTCACATGTGAACACCAAAACTCCCATTCATGTGCAAGGGTGGCTACTGATGTCTGACCTGAAAGAAGCTCAACCAGAAATTGGTAGTTTCACCAAGCTCTGTTAATGGAAATATTAAATAATATGTCAGGTGGAGCAGGTTTCAAACTGCTACGAGACATTAACACAGTCTAACATCTCCTTGGAAACACTGCAGCGTGGGGGTTTGGCAGAGCATGTCAGTGATACTACAGACTGTGTAGTGTGGGACTACTATAGCTGCTGGCCACTCCAACCTTGCATCCAGTCCTTCAAGGCTTTCTATGCCCTGCCTAGGCATAGAAATTTTGGAATAGCACAAGCCAATCTACCCAGAAACCGATTTCCAAAGCTAAAAAACTGTGATCCACGTTTCCGGGTTTTTTAGACTCAAGCAGCAAGGGCACAAAAGGCACTTATTCCCAAATTATGCAAGTTTTCAGAAGGGTTTCAGCACATCCTGATGTTTTTCACTGGACATCTATAGAGACAGTCATGGACTGGAAGCTAAGAATGTCTTTCGATGAATCGTGACCCACATTCAATATTTAACTTGAATAAACTGGCTTTCTAGTACCAAAGATACTTATGGGGAATGTTATGCTTAGGCTCTAAAGAAAAGCTTTACTTTCTGGTTGCTTTGGCATGAATAACCCATTTTTATCGTATTTCCTTTTTAATTTTAGGTAAAGCCACAGATGCATTTATATACAGCCAAATGAGATAATCTGAGAGAAATATGTCAGGACAGATTGTGAAAAGAGGTGATATTTAGAGTGGATGAAGCAACCCACAATATGAGATGCTAATAACTTGGGCTGCTATGTACCAGATTACATTAAAAAAAAAAANGAGGAATCACTTTCAGACAAGCCTCAGAAATTGACCTGTGGTCAGTTGTGCCCCCTTCTCACCTCTTCCCCACTGCAGCAAGCAAAGGTTCCTCAGAAAGCTTCCCCAGTCCCAGTTGCTGCCCTGTACAGCTCCAGAAACTACTGAAGCAGCTGTAGCTCCACAGGAAGAATAAAGGTGTAGCAGATTGGCCCAGAACAGGACTTGTGGAAGCAGGTGAAAGCTCTCCTTTGGTGTTGGGGAAGCTGCACTCTCTGGGATGTAGCCATCTCCAGGGGAAGATCAGCTGGGCAGGGCTGTCACTCCCACGATGCTGGATGCAAACCCTGCACAGAGACTCTCAGGTCAGGTTGTTCTCTGTGCAGCAAAACCACACCTGAGGAGCTCCAGCAGGGCCTGCACAGGGTCAGGGTGGCACACAGGGGTTCAGCATCACCACACAGTGTGCAGCTGCAACATGCCCTGCTGTCTGCCAGCCACAGTCCTGCTTCTGCACAGATACATGCATCCTTAATCCTCTCAAAGAATCATAGACTGCTTCAGGTTGAAAGGGACCTTAAAGACCATCTAGTTCCAACCCCTCTGCCATGGACACCTTACACTAGACCAGGTTGCTCAGAGCCCCATCCAACCCAGCCTTGAACACTTCCAGAAATGGGGAGCCCACAACTTCTCTGGGCAACCTGTGCCTCACCACTCTCACAGTAAAGAATTTCTTCCTAATGTCTAATCTAAACCTACTTTCTCTAAGTTTGAAGCCATTTCCTCTTTTCCTGTCACTACATGCTCTTCTAAATAGCTTCTTGTAGGCCCCCCTTAGGTACTAGAATGCTACAATGAGGTCCCCAGAGCCTTCTCTATTCCAGGCTGAACAACCCCAATTTTCTCAGCCTTTCCTCATAGGAAAGGTGCTCCATCTCTCTAATCATCTTGGTGGCCTATGCATGATGAGTAATTCCCATGGTTTTGTATGCATGGGATTAATTTGGGCATGGTTCTCTGTAGTAATGAGACTTACGTGTCATTATTATTAACATAAATATATGCTCAGCATCAACATAAACCTGTTCCAGCCACAGCCACTGAAATACAGCCATTCTGTCCTCACTCATTGCTAGAACAGGTTAAAACAGAAAACAAATTACTCTGCACAGAAGTGGTTAAAACTGGAAAGACTGGGAAAGTTAGCTGTGTATCACTTTTTCCTGTTTATTGGTCCTGAGGAGGCTAGAGAGCTTATGATACTTAGTAGCACAGGTGACAGCAAGGGCACAACATTCTGTGTGGCAGTATCTTTCTGGTCTAACACACATGCAGAGGCTATTTATTTCTACATATTATTAATGTGATTTTTCAGAATGAAGGCATTGAGGAATGATAGCTTCTGTTCCTGCAGGGTGGAATAGGTCAGTAAAAAGGGAAGACATAAGATCTTGGTGCTAACCATATCCTAATAAAATCCTGTATTTAGGGGTGAATTTCATCCAACCAGCGCAGCAGTGCAAATTTCCACAACCATAGCATCCTCCAGAGCTGCTCAACCTTGACCTGGAGAATTCCATCTCTGGGGCTGAGAAACAGGATGATATTCTGGCTTTCAACTCCCTTTTGCTGTAGTGAAATATTTCCAGTAAAAATAAGAGCTGTTCAATGTGTGGCTCAAACATTTGCTGAATGACGGCAGCACTGGGACTTTGCAGTTCAGAAAATTCCTTGTTCACCCTTTTGCGATGTGTGAGATCATGGAAAGACAGAGCAATTCACCTTCTGCCAGCCAAACACCCGATCACCACTTAAAAATTTTACAGCATCCCTTGGTGGATATATATTAGCACCATTTAACTACTTGCAGATATTTTTCAGAGAAAGCAAATTAGAAGTGTGAAAAACAAGAGATAAACACGACAGCCATCTTAGCAAGAGGAAGCCACAAAAGGAGGGCAAGCGAGTCTTTGGAAAAAATTCTCCTCAAATGAGCAAAGTGCCTTTTTAGATAAGTACATGATCACTTATTATGTGATGCTACCACCACTTAAAGAAACTTGAATATTTTTGGGGCAGTAATAGCAGATAACGTTTCCCTGGTTAATCTGCATGCTGTCAGATAAGTCAAGTGTCTCTTGCTGCTGACAGCGGGGTCAAACAGATGCGGCAGAGTCCATCCTTGTGCCTGCCTGAGTCACCAGGAGGAGAAGCTGGCAGAAGTCAGGGATGGAGAAGCTCTGTATGGCAGCTTCATGTGCAGGAGATGACCCCGGGACAACGGAGGAGCTGTGAACATGGCTCTGGAGGCTGGTGGCTCGTGTCCAGCATCGCGGGCGGTGGCACTGAGAAAGCAGGGAAGTACCGCTGTGATTGTGTGGATCAGCTGGCCAGGCACACGTACAGCACTGCACCACGGGCTGGGAAAAGTGCCCACACGCTAATGAGTACAGAGACATGGCAATTAGCTTGTAAGAGCTTTGGATTAGGACCATCTGTGCCATGCTCATACAAAACTGCTGCCGCGGGCCCTCAGCCCACCTGGCTGAAATGCTCCGGCAGGACAAACACCCAGAGCATGGAGCTCACACTTGTCCTGGTATCACCTCACGTCTTCTTAGACAAAGCAGGGAAAACAATCATCTTTCAAAAGAACATTGTGTTATAACAATGAGCTTTATAAGCAGTTAGAACTGCACAGACTGAGTTAGTCCTGAACTCAGTAACACTTTCCAGCCGAAGAGCACAGCAGAAACATATGCAGGTTTTTGGACAGGAAGGGAGAAGATGGACTGAATACAATTCTGTGGAAGATTCAAGTACAGTTCCAGGAAAAGATAAATGATTCATCACGCTTCTAATAGCGATTAAAGCCCTAACTGCAAAAGCAGTAGCACAGCACAACGGGTCGGATTAATTAAGGAACAGAATGACATCAATTCTGAAAATCAGAGAGACGAGAAGAGTTCTGGTGAAGTATCTTTAGGGGACATGCTGAAACTTTCCAGCATACAATCACCAAATCAGATGAGCTGATTTAGAGCTCAAAACCTGCATAAAAGAACAATCATGAGAGATGTCCTGAAAACCATGAGGGTCCAGTCCAGCATGAAGGGAGCTTCTGACTCTGTTCCCAATATTATGTGTTCTATTCATTGTACCTTATAGTCTAATAGTTAATGGTAGAAAATATTACCAATATTTAAAAAAAAAAAAATGTTCCTGGGAAAAAGTTCATCTACTAGGTTTCTTTTGTAAGACAGCCCATGGTTTATGGGGAAAGGACATGTGCAACTAGTTTTGAATCTGTCAGGAAGAAATGCTATCTGTTATCTGCCAAATTTATTTGATCATTCAACCTATCGGTAATAAAATGGCAGTGATTTTGAGATAGAATAGTAAGACAGGAGTCTGGCATGGTGTTTGATGCATCTGGGGATATATATTATATAGGTTAGCTGTGTTAACCTGGATGCTGCACAGTCAGCTGTGACACCTGGCTTGGTACCATACCATGCAGGCACTGCAGGATTTTCTCTTCACAAACCCAGCTGTGCCTTTAAAATCCAACATAAATTAAGAAAATTATGCAATTGCTATATATGATATATCTATATCTATGCTTTAGGATTCACTTTATGCAGAAGTACTGGTTATCACTGATCTGCTGGATAAGTCCTTGGTTCCAATGAAATCTTGAATAAAGCTCCTAGAAGCTTCAGTGAAGATAATGGTTAATGCGTTTTCCTATTGAGTTTTAAGTCTCATTTCTGAGCATGGAGCAGAATCTAAGAAAGGTTCAATGATTTAGGTCATACTTGAGTCTCCAGTGTTCCCTGCACTCAGTGCCCTACCCTTTGTGTGATTCATCAGTCTGTTGTGATGATGATACAGGATCTCTGTCCTCATGCTTCCTCACCAGAACAGACGAGTATGTGGAAGATGGCATGGAGGTCAAGCACACAATGGCAGCAGGACAAAGAACTCTAGGTGCAGGCTAAGTCCAGAAGAGCTCTCAAGGAGGATGGATAAAATCCCACATGCATTGAAACCACTGCAAGCAGAGGGACTGGGCAGCACAACAGTGGGTCCTTTCCTGTAGGTTCGTCTGAGCTGTAATGAAACAGAGGGAAGGAGCAGTGATCTCATGGTAGGAACTCTGCTAGGTTGCCTCCTGCTCCTTTCCAGAGCATGATTCCTTCCACAGTACACACCTTGCTGATGTACCTCATTCAGTCCCCAAGGACATGTCTTCTAATGTCTGTAGCAGAGACCTGTGTCATCTTAAACTGTGGAATGATACCAAATGTTGTCCAGAGTATCAAACCCCACAACCAGTGTGTACTGCAATAGTTCAATCCCATCTCCTCACGTGGAGATGGTCTGTGTACATGACTCTCAGCTTACTGAGAGAGTCTTGTCAGAGCCTGTGACAGGGAAGCCATGTCACGTTTGGCCAATGTTTCTTTCCAGGACTGATCCATGTTCTGAAACATGGAGTCTCCCAGTCAGCTGCATATAGGGGTTCAGGCAGATTTTGGTTACCCAAGCAACCACATGTTATGATTTCTAAACAGCTGAGATGTTGGAAAGCTGAGGACACTTGAGGGAAATGATTATGGAAAACAGAAACAGTTTTCCAGCCATACAGTCACACTGTGGTAAGATCTGCATATTGACATGTTTTCAGCTCCTCATAATTTTCTGCATGGCCAACAGATTACCAAATATCAGACCAGACATTTTTTTTTTCCTGTTTTCCTATATGAGGTTCAGACACCAGCAAAAGAATAACCTACCTAGGAGGAGTACAAGGGGTGGGCTAGCTGGCCATGCCCTGCATGCTGCTGTGGCACAGTGCCCCTCAGGTGTGCTGCCTGCAGTCAGCCCCTCACAACTTACAATTGCCTCATTAGGCTCAAGGAGCTGCAAAACACCAGCCCAGGTCATAAAATAGGATAATGAAGATTACTGAAGGTCAGGGCACCACACCTTGATGGAACACCAGTTGGTATTGCTCCAGGGACAGAGACACTGTAGCTCAGTTCACTGGACACCAGTGATAACTGTTTGCAGAACATCCTCATCATCACATTTTTAAATTTTATTTGTTTCCCTGGAAAAACTGTTCTAACTGGCAAAGTGATGTGCTTGGATCTCAAACACCAGGCTGATTTCCAGCCTCCGGTGATGAACAGTTTCCACTGCAAATCAGCGCCCGTAACCCCAATAACCTTCATTTAGTTTCACAGCTCCTGACCTGAATCAGTCCCTCAGTCATTTAATTTGAGGCTCATGATTAATTAGGTAGGAAGCTCATGTTAATCAGCCATTTGTTAACTGTCAAAATGCCCCCCACCTCATGCAAGACTGTGTTTCTCTAGCACAAAATGTCCTGGCAAAGAGGAGTACAACAAAGGGGTGGTCAGGCAGAGCAGCGGGTTCAGCTCCTGTCGTGTCTTTCAGCTTTGGCAAAATTAGTCCAAATTCTTTTTCCTCCCTACCTGCCCTGAAATGTGTTTTTAAAGGTTAGCTGGCACTCACAGCATATAACATCAACAGAAATGCTGCCAATTACTTACAATACCCTATCAAAATATTTTATAGGCAGGTATTTTGCAAGTACAACATGAGTCACATCTAAAGTCAGCCCCAAAGTAACAGCCACTGTGATAAGCAGGATAAATCGAATCAACTGGTTTGACTCACATTTCTTATTCATCAGCTATGCAGTGATTTTTGTCTTTTCAGACAGAGGGCTACTTGCCTGTATACCTTTCAGGAGCAAATTCAGAGAGAAATGCAGACTCAGACATCTGCTAAGCAGCCCTATGCAGAAGCAAAAAGAATAAGAGTCACAGGACATAAGAAAATGTCATATATATCATAGAAAATAATAAAAATGATCCTATCCAGCTGACCTCTGACCACAGATAGATAAAGAAAGCATTGTCCTGAGCAGAGGCCACTCAAGTGTGAATACTCAGCCCATTGCCATGTGCCAGCTGACCAGTTAAGCCAAGAGACTGCAAGCCTCTTTGGATAAAAATGGACTATAACCCCTTCTGCAGCAGTCCCAGATACCTAGTGACCAAAATCAATACAATAAAAAAGCTTTCAGATTCAGACAATCACAATTTGAAGTGTGACTGCCTCTGCCTACCAGAAATACAGATAATTGAATCTGAAAGTTGTTAAGCATTCAAAGCAGCCAGCTCCAAACAAGCTCATGCCGTTCCCCAAGAGTCTTCATCCAGCTCTGGAGCTAAGCAACATACTGATTTTGGAATAGCACAAGCCAACTGAGATTTGAAAATTAGCATAACAGCCTAAATTCCTTTTGATTAATTTTTCTTGGTGATGAATTAGTCTTTAACTTAGGATATTAATTCATAATGTGCTGCAACATTAACCAAATGACAGGATTTCAGAATCACAATTCTTCCTTGAGTAGTTCATTCTGAATTAAAATATTCACTCCTTTGTATACCTGGTCCCCTATTCTTAAATGAAGGTCAATGTTGAAGCTAAATGAAGGGAAAAAGCAAGGACTATCATATTTGTAATTAATTTAGCATCTGTAAGGAACATTCATACTTTGGAGTTTTAAGTTCACAACTGTTTTGGAAACTGCTCTTTCTAGGCAACATGCCATCACTAAGAGAACTCTTTTGTACCAGGAGTTCCTCATCATTCATTTCACTGATGAGATGTTTTGGGATGAATCATGCATTGCTAGAGTTCATTTTGAGGTTTGCCTTGTACACATCCCGGTGTGAAACATCCAGTTCTACCACAAAAAATTAGTCTGGTGCCCTGGGACATGGAGGTGACAAGCAGATATATCCCTTGATGATGAAAGAATGGAAATCTTGTAAGTTGTATAGTTGGCACTATCACTTTTAGAAAACTCTGGAAAACACCTGATGAAGCTATTAAACCACAGATACACTCTTTTACCCACTGGAATCAGAGACAATGCACCACTAGACCAATATATTTTACTTTTAGGCCCCTCTTTATTAAAAGAAAAGAAGCAAAACCAGCTAATAAACATTCTGTAATTCAGAAGAATTGTGCCTGTTAGTGTATTAATCTCCAGGAACGGGAGAGGTAAGTTTCTTTTGCTGGCTAACAGACATGACCCATCCCCAAGATCAAGATTTCATTAGGATCTCTTACCTTGAACTAGCATGTTTTTAAATTGTTCTATATGAAAACAAAAAGGCAAGTTCCCTGTATTTCAGGCAGGAATGTCCAAAGAAGGGCTCACTGCATGCTTGTGTCATCCTCTGTGAGAAAACTTGTGTGACAAACAGAGCAGAGAGGTTGTAGATGCCCTGTGCCTGGAAACTTTGAAAGTGAGGTTGGATTGGGCTCTGAAGAACCTGATCAGCCTGAAGATGTTCCTGCTTATTGTGGGTGGATTGAATTAGCTGGCCTTAAAAGGTTCCTTCCAACTCTTGTTATTCTGTGATTAAAAACTTATCTTGAAGCAGGTATGAATAGTTTAAATCTTTGATAATGGTAGGTGGGTCCCTTCAAGCAGTCGCGATTCAGCATCACACGTCCTTCTACGGACTTGTGTAGTTTTTTAAGAACTTAGTAGCAGCTTAAAAAAAATAAGGAGTTTATAAGTGAACCTTGCAGCCTTTTCCCACCAATATTAATTGGTCAGGCAGTCCATGGACCAGTATGTAATGGAATAATTTGGGGAAAAAAAGCACATTTTCCATACTAAGTATGTGTGATGTTGTCACTGCCAAATGAAAATATTACAAGTATTGCAGTAAATTTTGCCACAGACAGAGGTGGACTTTATTTCTACTAGTACCCATCATGCTGTATTACCAAGCTGTGTGTATGCTGAAGTATAAAACCTGTTAATAGCCCAGCAGTCCTTTCTCCTCTGCTCTTCCATGTTCCCCTGTCTCACAGCAAGGAACAGACTGTGATGGGGCCAGGGGGCCAGACTGTCCCTCTTGTCACAGGTTGCACTGACTCAGCCAGAGCACGAAGCCACAGCTTCACCCTGTACCTTGATTTTCACAGAGACACCCTCTGTTTCCCTGGAAATGCAGAGCCTCACGGGCAGAGACCGTGTGCATGTGTGTATGGAGGGGCAGACTGATGGTATCCCTCTGCACAGTAATGATGTTTGTACACAGGATAAGGAATTGCCAACTTCCCCAGTGACAGTGTGCAGACACCATCCTTCAGTGGGTGCTCAGCAGCAATGTGGAGATGTTTCCCAAGTGCTGTGCAAGCTTCACCGCCCTTGTTACAGGTGGGAGATTTTTTTCATGTCATCATCCCTGCCCTTCATCCGTCACCCCACCCTTGGGCCAGCTGAGAGCAGGGTTAGCCAGGTCCTGGTGTGAGCTGCCCAGAGGCTCATCAGCATTGTGATACTTGTGGATATCACCCACAGCCATATGCATGCCCCCCTTCCCCAGCAAGCCACAGGCCTCAGTAAGATGTTGCAGGAGGCTTCACCCAAAGCTGTCACACAGGAGCAAGACTTTGGGGCATGAGTCCTGTTACCTAATGTTCTCCTTTCCCCTGAGCAGGGACAGGCTGAAATGTGCTCAGCACTTGGTTACTGCAGTCTAACCCTGCAGGTGCAGCTGTGGCTCATCAGCTCTGGTACCTCAACAAGGAGGTGACAGCCTGGGAAGCCCCCAGGAATCACAGACTCAGCCCACCTAAACTGAGCAACCTCCAAGTGCCCATGGGCAGGGAAGAGGAGAAAGTCGAGGTCTAAACTGCAGGTAAGCAAGTTTGCTTGTATGGCTTTATATTCCTAGGCAAGATGTGGCTTCAGAAACAATTGCTGGAAAGTGCTCATGAGAGAGAGGGACAAAACAGTAGGTGAACAGAACCACTGTGGCATAGGATATATCTTCTTGTTTCTTATATTCTTCTGGTTGCTTCTTCACATGTGCAATCAAAAAAGGCCGTGCTCCTCCCACTTGAGTTAATAAACATTTGCACTGACAGTGAGTTGAACTCAGGATAAGCAGACACTCTAAAATATGTCCTTATTAACCTCTGTAATCCTCTCTGTGCTTGTTAAATGTGATGGCAATTTAGTATGTATTATTCTGTTCTATTTACTATTTTTCTTCACATACCACTTCCATTTCAGTTTCTGTCTGTTCTACCAGCAGAGAGGGGAAAAGACAGCCATTCTGCCCTTCAGTTTGCAAGGAAAAGGATAGAACCCAGAAATCTGGGAGAATAGCAAAAAGCCATATTTATAAAAAGGTCACCTCCTTTCTCTTGGCTTGTCTGGAATAGATTTATTAGAAACACAAGTGAGTACCCACAAGGGCACTGTCAATTTAAAAATCACTGCATCTCTGCCTGTAAAGTACTTACTGTCCCTTGCCACAAATAAAGCTGTAGCTCAATACAAATGAAAGCAAAGAAGAGGGAAAAATCTGTTACTTTGCTTCCCCCACCCCAGTTTGTGCGTTCACACAGCCCTCTCTATCTCTTTGCAGCAATCTATTGCCTCTTTGTAACTACAATCATTCTCCCTCTTCAGAGGTTTGTTGTACAGTTGCAGCAGAGAAGAAAAGATTTTAATTTAAAAAAAAAAGGTATCAGGAGGTGGGAAGAAGAGAGAGACCCTTCCTGTGCCTGTAAGCCAACTGAATGTAAATTGAAAGGTAAAACATAAATGAAAAGAGCTTAGTTTTTTGTCTTGCTACGATTTCTAGTAGTGAGTTCATTGCTCGTCGTTTGTTGCTGTGCACCTTAATCCCTTATTTTTGTTAATTACTCCTGAACATCCATTTCTAGAAAGGAAAGGGCCTGTTGGGGTGGGGCAGAAGTATCCATGGGTCCAGGAGTGGTGCAGGCTGCCCTGTGCCCTGCTCCCAGCTCCAGCTGTCCAAACAGCGTGGCTCTGCTGGCCAGCCATGGGCTGGCTCTAAGTGTCATAAAACTTATGAATAGCAGGTTCTTGTTCCTGCCTTCTGGTGTTTGACCCTCTGCAGGTCACGTTTTCCAGATAATCATTATACCTGAAAATCTGCTGTTTATAAGAAGTGAGATGAAAATCGCCATTCTCCTGGCCATAGTTGTGCAGGAGATGGCACATCCCAGCCCAGGCCCACCACAGCCACCTTCCATGCTCCCAGTGTTTCTGGCTGAGGGATCTTCTGCTGTGTGCTACAGCCTTTTCTGGCAATTAGCCCTGGGGGAACTTGTTTAGTGGGCAATGCTGGCAGGATTGAGCCCACCACAGCTTCCCCTGCAGCCCCACAATACAGCTGGATGCCCTATTTATTTAACCCCAAAGACCAGCACGTCCCTAAGAACCCCATAAAGGTCCTGTCCAAGCAGAGTTGGGTTTCATACAAGAGTCTCCTGCCCAGCACTGCAGAATCAGGTACCACCACCCCTTGTCCTATGATAACATAGAGGGACAGCAAAAGTGTCTGCAAAATTCCAGCAAGATCATTCATGATGAAATCAAACCTTTTTTCTGGTATTAAATTTTAGCTCAAACTTTTCCAGTCTCCACCCCCGTCTGACATCCAAGCTGTTGGAAACACACCACCTACCTGGTGTGAGGAAGTTGGGCTGCAGAGACTGTGCAACTTTGTTCATTGGAAAGCTTTTCTGCCTTCCCCTTTGGAGAGAAAACCAACATGGGACTGCTGTGGCTGTGACAGCTCTGCCAGGTCTCTGCAGTGAGGTCCCCAACTGGAGCACCCTGCCTCTTACAGTGGACAAACACCTCTTCTCCATACCTCCCTTTGGAACAACTAGGGGGGCTGTTCCCTTCCACAGCTTCCTGGAAGACCAATGGAGATCTTTCAGGAGCAAAGAAAAGCCTAATTCATCCTCTCTTTCTCCAAGAACTCTGCTCTATTTTGTCTTCTCTGAGTTTAGGGGAACAGTCCTCCCCAAGTAGAGTATAAAAATCAGAGAACAGTTATTACTGCAGCATATTGCTTCCAGCATACAGGTTGTATCAAAAACGCTGGAAGAGCCCTGTCATGGCCATTAGGAGCAATTTTGAAGTGTCTTATAATAAGTATGCTTTCCAAATCTTCTGTAAGCTTAGCTTCCAGTTATGCTATAAGATTTTTCTGAATTCAAATCATTTTTACATTCAGAAAAAAAAGGCAAATATTTGTTGAACCCATAATAAGTTCAGGATGGATAGATACTAAGAGCAGAATAATCTATTCTTAGAAACATGTAGATGGGATTTAAATAGAGTTTCTCACAAAGGTTCTGCAGGGAGATAATGGGAGGATTACATTTCTAATGTACCAAGCTATTTTGAGTTGTGGATGAGTTCTTTCTCTGAATTTTTTTTCCAATGCTACCAAAAAAAAAAAAAANCGGTGAATCGTATTTTAATCAAATGCTGAGTTTATTCAGGTTCATTTAAAAATATCTAGAAGCCGCTTTGGAAGGCGGTTGCACTAGGGGCTGATTAAACAAAACCAAACCACAATTTCCAGCTTGTACATCAGTTTTCTGGGGTCTTGGCAAGTCAAACATGAAGCCTCATTCTCTTCTAGGAAGTACCACAAGTGATATTTTTTGGGACAATTCCTCCACAGTCTGAAGGATGCTCTAGGGAGGGGGTAGCAAACAGGTGCCTTCACACACTTCCACAGGTACCATCAGATCAGCAGAATGATAGTGAGCAGAAAGGCACTCCTGTAGGATTTTGAGCCAAAAGACTTCTGTTCCTGCTAATGGCTACTTGGCCTTTGTCCCCTCCTGTGGACCTTGTGCTGGATGCATGCAGCCATCTCAGTGCTCTGATGCAAAAAGATCCCTCTGAGAGCCTCCCAAGCAAATCTGCAAGCACTGTAGAGTCAGCTCCTCATGGGTTATCCAGAATGAATTGTATATACCCTCCCCGTATTGCTTAAAAGCCTTTTATGGAGCAGTAAACCCTGGGGAACATTGCTGCCCAGCAATCCACCACTCGTTTCTTTTGCCCCACCAGCCTGAATATTTATGAGGTGGCATGTGATTTGATGGTACTGGTTTCACATGTAATGATGATGTCATGTGTTTTAGATTTAAAATGCCAGTTTCATTTTGTAGTGCATAATAATTTGTTTCTTTGGCAGTCCATAAAGAATTGCACCGAGTTTTGGCATGCCTGGCTGCAATGACGTGGAAGGGGACGCAGGACTTAATGTGCACAAGGGGTTGTACCAAGAGTGGTGCAGTTCGTGTTTTCTGCCAAAAACATCATCTGACATCAAGATATGTCTATGCATGCTTGGAACACTTGCTCCTCCAAGTGCTTTGCCAACAGTGATGAGCAAGGTCCTGCAGTATCTGGGCAATGCATGTTTGATGTTAAGTCCTACCCAGCAAGGTGCAATGTAAAGTTGGGAAAGTGAGGCAAAGCATCCTACTAAGTTTCAAAACCTATGTGTGAGAGGCAATCCATCTTGCAAAACTCCCACACCTTCACTGGAACCGTCCTTCCTCTCCCAGATACAGGCATCACCAGATTTTGGGTATATCTCCCCTAAATGCTGTTCTGGTTAGAAGCAGCCCACACCTTCAAGCCTCTATTCAATTTTTTCCCCTGAAATTAGAGCCCTGGGTGTAACTTAACTAGCAAACCTCCTACCTAGTTTTGAACCAGTTTCCAGTGCAGAGCAAGAGGGGTACATTTGGGAAACAGCTGCTCAAAGAAAGAGACGAGTTGGATAAAGAAATAGGAAAACAGTGTCTTTTTTATTGGCCTAAAACACTGATGGACAGAACTTTCATCTCTAAGGAAATAGTAACAGGAACCAACAAGGCATGCAATATCTACTGCGATAAATAAAAGTATTGCCATCAGATACACACATGTATGAAATTTTATGGGCATTTACATAGGAAACAAAGTCCTTCCAGTAATTTCTGCTGCTCACAGTGGAGTCTGTGCCATGCTGGAGGTTCCCAAACAGTGGGATGAATGCTGCTTGCCAGGTGATGGGTGCTAGCACAGTCCCACAGGCATTGCTCCATCACTGCACCAGAGGCAGTGTTTCTGAAAGAACTGTAACTTTGTAATGTTCTAAGCAAATTCATTCAAAAGAGGATCACTTTCTCTCTCCTGTGCCATGACAGTGTAAAGAGCACCCTGCTAGTGCACTGGTAGCAGTATACATGCTGGACCTACAGCAGGTGGGTCTAGACTCTCTCCTGTCTTTGCTGTGTTTTCTGCCCAGATAAAATAATTTATCTTTGTCAAAGCACACCCTGCACAGGCTGTGTATGAATTTTCATTGCTGTCTCATGTGCACCAGTCTGTGGCAAGCCTTTCCAACATAACTGTGTAGTAGGGACAAGCTGTGGCTGAAGGTGGCATCTGCTATTTACTGGCATCTACCTGGCATGGTGGTGTAAGTGCACTACACTACACTGCACTATAATGTGTGTATTTTATTGTTACATTTACATGAATACAGCTGTACCCAGACTACAGCTCCTGCTGATCTTCTAATAGCTCATCCTAGCATTCATGTCTGAATCAGTAAGAAAAACTGTTCAGATAAAGTCTAAGGAAAAGCTGAGAGAGAAAAATTAAACACTCTGAGAACTGACAAGAAGAAGAGGAGTTCTTAAAGGAATTGTTTGCACAAGCTGGTTACTGAAATAAACCCACCTATTACTCCCAGTGCAAGCTCCTATGGATGTGGGTGCTTGGTGGGATAGCTCATGGAGGCAGGCAGCTGTCACTGCTGCCTGCAGACATGAGACAGCTTCCTCAGGGACAGGCAGGATGGGGTGGGCATCCTGAACCCCACACTGGGCTGCTCCCCAGCCAGGAGCTTGTGGGTGCATGGCAGGTTTGACCCCAGACTCATGGGACGCTCTGGAACCAGGTCTGCATGGTGGGCTGACAGACCCAGAGAGACCCTGCATGAGCTGCACCAGGTGCTCCATAAACCCTGAGTTTCCTTGCTGGTGAAGTTGCCCTTTGCCAGCTGTAAAGGGCAGCCTGCTGCTATCTACAAGGTCAAGAGCTCTGCAAGTAGAGGCTTGGTGCAAAATCACAGTGGAACAGGTCGAGCCAGTGAACAGCATATTGCTCTATATTTTGACTTTAATGTCCTATTCCTCTCTATGCCCTGGTCTGATCTCTGTCCTGAAGGATCTTCCCCTTTCTGAAGCAAATTAAGGCAGTGCTGATACCATCTACATGGATGGACACAGCTGGAGAAGACAAGCCTTGAAGAAACCAGTGCTTTCTTTAGGACTGGCACAGCAGAAGAATCAGGTCCAGAGCAACTGTTCTGGGTGCAGTCTGATTATGCTGATCTGTCAGACAGTTAGAAAAAAGTGTCTGGGAGAGCAGAAGGTGTCACCAGAGAAAAGATGGGAAGACCCTGGCCCCGTTTCAGCTTCGAGGGAAGGGTGGCCTGTCCACATTTCATAATTTCTATCTATAGGTCTAATAAAAAATACTGTCTCTCCCAATATATCCTGCCCTGCACTCTGAGGCTCTACTGGTAATTATTTTCTCAGCCAGAGCACTCTAATACCAGGCTGTAATAAGCACAGCACACATGCCTTGGTAGGTTGACTAGATAAGGTTATATACAGTATGACAGAGTTTTTAAATTATTAATGACCAGGCCAAAAGCTCAGTAAGAACTGAACATCTTGTTCTTGTGACATATTGAACCTCTTCTCCAGACCAGAGAACTCTGAATAAATTTCAGCAGGCAGCAAACACTTAGATGTACTTCAGACTCTCCACTCTGCCGCTGCTCTTTAGAAGAGGCCCAAGGGCATAAATTTCTGATATGATGACTTCAGATTTTCCCTGTCAGAAATCATTTATCGCAACAGAGAAGTGAAAGGTCTCTATTACCCAACAATGGAGTTGTCAAACTCACCAGAGGGTGGTCAGGACACAACCAACATGCATGCACACATGTTAGTGAACTGCAAGAAAAACCTGCAAATGTGATTGCTTTTCAAAAATAAAGAATTAGTAGAGAAACTTCAGCATACAGCCTGCTTTGGTTTCCAAGTGATGGGAGAAATTGTCTTATGTGTTAGTCTTGCTCAAGCTCCTGATATATTTTGCAGAATTTCAGACTTCTATTACTTTAAACTAAATGTCTCCAGCCAGCAGTTACTCCTTTGGAGATGAGCCTTGAGTCATTGAAATGCATGTGACCTGCATGTAGACATCTGTGAATCCTGCACAGCCTGGAAAAACAGCTGTGATTGGTACAACTTCAGAACAAGAAGTAAGGAGCATATCAATACAAAAGTGTGGAAAAGAAACATGGTGTCACTGTTGGCAGAGAGACTCAAAGGACAATAAATAATTTGGGCTTTTTTTTTTTTTTTTTTTTCCTCCTGTTCACAGCATAAATGGGATCTAGTACAATTTAAGGGAAGAGTTAGACTGACGACACTACAGCACTTTACATCTCATATCATATTTCCAGTTCTGCAATCCTTAATAAAATCAAACATACTTATTTACTTCAGTAGACATATTTATTACCCACAGCTGCAATGGCACCAATGGAGAAGAAAAACGTATTAGTGATCTTAGAAACATTGTTTTCTGGATCCCATGAGGTATTTTATAGAGACATATTTTCTGGGTATCTGTATGCTCTGCCTTCTGCTAGATCATCCCACTTGCCCTAGGAGAGCAACCACTGCTCCCAGTATATTCCTCTGACCTCTTTAGTTCGATACTTCAAGCAATGTAGAAATCAGTGCCTCCCAGGGCAGCCTACTCTCACTGCCTGTGCCACTGGACACTGGCCCTGCATCTGTTGCCCAGAGTGCCCCCAATGCCTTTCAAAGCATCAGGACTTCTTGTCCTGCCCCTGTGGGTGTGGATGCCCTTCCAGCCTGAGGAGCTTCTTCGGAGCAAAACCATCACGGCATTTCCCATCACTGAGAGCAAACAGAGGTGCAAGGTTTGGTAGGATGTCAGCAATCTGCTGTTTCTGTCCACCCCAGTCCCTGGAAAACCAGCCAGTCAACACAGCCTGTTGTGCACAGTGGTGTCACTGCTCTGTCTTGCCCACCACAGCTCCCTCACAAAGCCCTGTGCAACAGGGAGTGCAATAAAGTCATCCTGCTCCTCCTTCTCCATTGGTTGCATTGGACGAGAGGCTGCAAAAGCCATCTCCTCTGTGAGCTTGGGGACCAGCAGCCTTCAGGAGAGGGCAGTGCAGGGCATCCTTTTGGGTGTGCTTGTGCTTACAAAGACGTGAAGGAAGAGCATTTAAAGAAATATGTGAACTGTCCGGACTTAAAAATTAGGTGAAGCCCAAACTGGTGCGTTAGGTTAAATTCAGTCAGTTCTCTGTGTGCCCCAGCAAAGCCCATCAGTAAAACTGGACTCCTGAGTTGGACAAAGGCAGCAGCTCCTTTCCGCTAAATCTGGCCACAGAGGCTGCCTGCAGCATTCGGCCAGGGCAAGCCACTGGTCATCATGGTTTTATCAACAGCTGGAAATAGTTTGTACACAGGACATTCATCACCTCTTTGCTCTGACAGCATATCATAAAATGTGAAGTTGAAAGGAATGTAATCTCACTTCTCATCAAAGAGAAGATATTTGTTGTGTGTTGGTTTTTCTTTTTTTTTTTTCTTTTCAAAGACAAAAAGAAAGATTATCTCCTAAAAACTTTCTAACCCAAATCAACCTCAAGTGGGAAAGTCTGATGCTCTGTTTATGGCTCAGTACCTTTGTGTGACCATGCTTAAAACTTTTGCAGTGATTGTTGTCTCAGAGCCTCTCATTCTCAGCTTACTGCAAATATTAACTCTTCAGGGCTTGAGGTATTTTTGTCTGAGCTAAATACATCAAGGGACATTTCTCTCATCTAATGTGAACTGACAAAAGTTAGCTTCCTCTTTAGTAAAGGCAACTTTAAGACAATTAATAAATAAATGCTAAGATAATTAATTTAAATGTAAACTTCCAAGATAATGAGGCATTTCCAAAGAGCAAACTCCTCTCTGCTTCATGTGAGTGGGTTGTGTGGGGGTCCTGCAGCACCACCCCCATTACAGCAGGGCAAGAGGCACGGGATGTGTATTTTGGATTGCTAAGGATGAGACACCTTCATCAGGCTGAGCCTCTGATACTTAGGCCCATTTTGCATCATCTTTTCATGCAAAGTTGTTTGAACACATCAGTGCCTCCCCCTGCCCCGCACTGCTGTCACAGCTGTGTGTCTTTCGTGTGAAATTAAACACAAAAGGTGAGCAGACCTCATGGAGTCCTTGACATATCTCCAGGACATGTTTTCTGGATGGGATCCCTCTTTTGGCCATAGTCATTTGCTCTGTCATTATTCTAGAGAGGGATTTTTCTGACAGGGCACTGGAACAATTTGGCACAGGGTAGATGAGTGAGTTTGCATGGTGAGGAAAGTGTTACAGGTTTTTCTTAAGGGGAGAAAGGTTTTTAATTGACTTAATCTCCTTTTAAAATGCATACTGCAGTCAGATCCCTTAGAATAAAATTGCTGTCTCCCACTTTCCTGGGGGCAGCTGGGGAACCATGCTCAGGATATCTCTCACATCTAAGGATCTTAATTTCTCATGCTAAGTGAGAACAATATTGTAATCAAGCATTTCTCCATGATAAAATAGCTCTGTTGCAAGCTCAGCTGTGCCCTCCCTGCTCCAGAAGGCCACAGGTTCCCTCCCCAGGACACTTGCTTTACCCTCTGAGCGAGGGTGGAGAGTGCAGGCAGGGCTGGAGGTACAGTGAGGACCGTGCCAGCCCTGATGAGGGCTGGCAAAGCATCACCACTTGTCACTGAATTACCAGCACACGATTTATGACCACACTGAATTTAGTGCTACCCGTATCACTGAAATAAAACCTATGAAAGAGAATTGCAGCTTGAGTCAGTGGCCATAAATCAACCAATCCCCAAACCTCCAGGACGTCAGGGGATGAGAAATGCGTGCATTTGTAAGCACTCCTAGACTCACACAGTGGGCTCCTAGGGAAGCAGATCAGCATTTCATTTGATTTGTGCCATTAATAATAAATACAGTACAATACATAGTATATTGTCTCCATTTTTGCTTTGTTAAAAATATCTACACTCTCTCCCCATTCCCTCTTTTCTTCTCTCCTATTCATAACATTTTTTTTAATTCTCCTAGCATTTCAGTTTCATATTAATAGGAAGTAACATTTAGCCCCCATCACAAATAGTCTCAGATTAAAATGAAATACATGATACTGCTCAGATGTAGCCACATCAGGAAAGAAATCTCACAAAGGCTGAAAAGAAGAATTTTCCCTTATGGATTAGACCAGGAAACTTAGATTTTCACAACTTGGGTGCCAAAAATTAGATGCTTAAATTCACACTAATTTCACAATTCATACCAACAGTACTTAAATTGGCTTTCTGGGACGCTCGGTAACAGGCAGCTCAAAAGAAGCTTTTCTAGGTCTCTTACTCAGATGTTTAAATATGAAATTGGAAGTTTGGGTTTATGTACCTCTCTTTCCCATCAGGAGTGTGTCACTTGTAGCTACCAGCTGATTCCAAACCAGTAGTGGTGCTGGGACCCCAAGTCACCACTCCAAGTATGGAGTCAGGATGCACAATGTATGTCACCTCCCCAGTGCCCTCTCACTGGTCTTTCATTCAGCTCCCATCTAAAAATTAACGTCCCCTTCCCATTTCTGAAGTGGTGTCACTGTCTTGGGAGTGAGCTGAGTGGATCCTGCAGACACAGGTCACTGCCCTCAGCCCCATGAGCTCAAGGCCAGGCTGCTTCTCCCATCCCTTTTATAGACTGGTGCCTTTGGGCATCCCTCTGGGATGCACGCACAGCTCCAGCTGCTGAGTTAAAAATACTCCCCTGTCCCTCATTATTCACCCCTGCAGGTCAAGGCAGGACTTTGATCTGAACAGAAAGGCATTTCCAGGGATATGGTTACATGAAACACATTCTATAAAGGCTCCTCACCATCAGACTTTATCTTTACTTAGTAAGTTATAATGACATGCACATGATGAGGGCACTGTGGGAACAAAGCCTGTAGCAGGACCCTGTTTGACTTAATAATCCTAAAAACTGTAACCAAAATGGGACCATTCCTTGTCTTCTCCCTTGGCAGTTTTCTGGTGAGAACACAGTTACATTTGTGTTTGTTTTCAATCCAAGCCGCTTATGCTTACCCAGCACACAAAAAAAAATGTGTGGTCTGGGACAATATCTCTCCTCCTGGAGCGCTGTGTGCTCCTGGTCATGTTGTAGAACAGGAGAAACTAGCCCTTTCACTGTTTGGCATTTTGGCAACCACCTGTCCCTGTGGGCTCTGGATGGAGGATTTTGCTGGATCCCCAAGCTGTCCTTTGCTCAACATGGAGGAAACATTTGTGACAACTTCATCACCTACAGTCTATTTCTGTGTGTCAGTTTATATTAGACAAAAATATAATAGGCTATCTTTCAGTAATTATTGTATAGTGAGGCTGTTTTTTACCAACCATATTCATGAAACAAGGAAAGGGAAGATTTTTAAAACAGCTTAGGTAAAGTTTATGTAGCTATTAGAGCTGGAACTTTGTTGCTTTTGGGCAGGTTCCTCAGGGCTTTATGCCACTTGCTTAGGTCAGTTCTGTGTGAGAATTCTGCCTAAGGTGTTTGGTTTAAAGCCTGCTCTTTCAGTGGTGGCAGCTGTGGGTGTGCCAAAGATTTTGGGTATTTCTTTTTTAGGGGGGTGAGGGGAAGCATGCTTGTAGCTTCTTCTGCCATTTAAGCAGCTTAGGTTTTATATTTTCTTGATTATTTTTGGAACAGGCTGGGGAATTGAGGAGGTACAATCAGTTTCCATAGGAAAAGATGCACCAATTGATACAGCACCAAGCTGTGGTTCATCACAGCCAGAGGATTTGCTGCATAGACTTCAGTGGCTAGGGCAGATTACAACCAGGGAAGAAATAAAGACACACTAGCTCTGTTCCACCAACACAGCTGTAAATCTGGATGCTCTCCATGAAAGTCAGCAGCGTCACACAGGTGTGAGAAGTGACTCACTGCAGCCAGCTGCGCTTACCCTGCTGTGATCCCAGCAGCTATTTTTCACATGGGTGTCGTTGCTTTGCCCATTAAAACTTGCTGGGTGAATGAAGAGAAGTTTTTCCCTGAGAAGGGTGCCAAGGAAGCACAGCTCTGCTGGCTTTCCCCACCCACCCTGGCTGAGCAGGGCCTCATGTGGCAGCTGCTCAGTGGCTGCCTGAGCATCTCCAGTGCAGCTTCCTGCAGGCAGCTCTCTCCAGGAGAGGAATGAAGTAGAGGAGGTACCAAACAGGCTGTCAGGAGCCCACCCCCAGCCAAAGCTGCTGTTTGGCCCCAAGCTGCCATCAGGAATTAAATAAAGCAGCCCTGACACAGGTGTAAGTAGGAGAAAACCCCTTTGAAGCCAGGACCAGCAATTCAGTTCCCAGTGGCCATTCCTTGTCCTGCCCTGAAGGTTTGAAGGCCACCAGGGCAGTTCTTCCACACCTCACTGCTTGTGCTTGCTCTGGCTGAGTATTGCCCACACTGAGAGCGAGCACATCAGCCTGGGTCACCCGAGGGCTCCCTGCCTTACACCTCACAGCCAGCTGGCCATGGGCAGGGATCAAATCCCTCAGGCTGCAGGGAGTCACTAAAAATAGACTACCTATTCTGGAGGAACATGATGATCCCTGGGGTGCAAGAGGTATAGTGGAATCTTGCTCTCTGTTCATGGAAGTCCTATCCAGACAAATATTTTTCCACATGGAGTCCTCCAGTGAATTAGATTTATGCTTAATTACAGGGTAATCTGCAGTCATACTTTCTGGTAAATTTACTGTTTGCCAGAACTGTGTTTTTAAAATAACTTATCATCACAATACTGACAGATTGAAAGAAAAAAACCAAAACAAAACAAAACCTCCAGGGTCCGTCACTGACCTGCCATTCTTGACATCCCAAGGGGCAGGACTTTAAGAGAATGAGTTTGTAAAATGCTACAGAAGTCAAGAGGTTTTGATCTGTATCATCAGGCAGATGATAGTATGGTGAACTCACAGCCAGCAGCACCTTCTCCAGGACCTGTGTGCCTCCAGCTCACAGGCCAAGTAGGAGCAAAGAGGATGCAGGACTTAGGATTGGCACCTTTTTCCCTAAGCCAAAGAAGAGTTGCAGATAATAAGGAAATGGGAAAATCAATTGGCTTGTGGAGTTTCCAGGGCTGATGCCTGTCTCAGAGTCAGGAGATATAAACATGCTCTTATTTCATTTCAGTTTCCACGTGCAGAAATGATATGCTCACTGAGGCTGATGTCAACAAAAGTGATTTCAGGTAACTCCATGGGGCTTTGTGTGGATAATGATATCTCTCATCAAGAATAAAAGCCTCTAAGCCTCAAAGGAGAATCTGCTCCTAAGTTAACATACCATGCAAAATGAGTTGGAAGTTATCAAGACTGTGAAAGGGCCTACCAGTCTGGAGATGGGAGCCCTGACCAGCAATGACCTACAGACAGCCCAGCTCAGTACTCTGCTCACAGCTGCAGAGGTACAAGAAAGTGCTGCTTCCTGTTTCTTGGGGGGGTTATTATCAAAATATCCCATACATCTGCTGGGAAAAGTTAGATAACTGCCTGCATTTTGCAGTAAGGTTGCCCTTGCCCGGAGTCATCTCACCTACATTTAAGCACTTAATTTGGACACCTGAAATTAGCTGTTTAATCACTTTAGACTTCCCTACCCACCTTTGATGTTGGTAGGCAGCCAGAGGGGGAACCATTCCTAGGGGTGTTCCAGCAGATCCATGACCACCTTTTTCAGGTTTTCAGGAAGGTCTGTCCTGTATCTCTCCCTCCCTGGAGCACACCTGTGTCTCACAACTTTTAGGACTGAACTGATCCCAGCCATGAGGCGGCATAGTATTGTACTGGCAAGGTCCAGAAAATTCTGTCCCCCATAAGCTGTTTCCTACCTGTTCCAGTTCAGGAAGCAACACCTGAGGGCCATTCCAAACTGGAGTACATGTTCTTTAAAGGCACCTTCTGCTTCTTGTTCTGTTAGCAGCCTGCTACCAGGCTGCCTGCTGAGGATATCTGAAACACACAGTTGTGGTCTTCAGGCACATGTCATTTAGAAGGCACGTGGTCCTTGCCCCTAGAGAACATCATGGTAATTCCTGGGCACTCTGGAGCCTCTGTGTCCATGTCACACCGGGACGTGGCACCACAGGACATAAACCACAGCTACTGCAGAGCCTGCACAGATTCCTTACAATATGTGTAATGGAAACAGGTGACATTTAAACAGTACACTTAAGTACTTTTCTAGTTCCCATTAGGGTTTCCTAGCTCTCCTTTATTTAAAGAATAAATTTCTGACACTTAAAAGAAGGTAAACAGCTGTGTTTGAAAGCTTTAACATAAAACAGCTTCAACTCTGCTCTTTCTCTTGAGAAAATTGTTCAAATCACTATTAAATTGTCTCTGTTGAGAATATGGAAATGTTTGGATTAATCATTATATTTACTTTTTAAAAATGGATGTAAAGAACAAAAGAGAATCCAAATATACAGTAATGTGGAGAATGCACACGTACACAAAAGCAGTCAAGAAACAATGGAGGATGTAACAAATGTTTGGAAAGAAGTTAGCATCAGGGTCAATCAGGAAAGAACACCCTCCAAAATACAGAACTTAGGCCACTTTAGCTAATATGGCACTACCAGCATAGCATAGTGTATGATAACAAACACAAGTGAAATCAAGGGGCCTGAAATAGTTATGAATCCCCTTGGATCCATTAGAAATCCTGAAAACTGTAATAATTTCTTACACTCTTGTTTTGTTAAGTAAGGGGACAGCTCCTGGGTGATTAATAGGGCTGATGATATGGGACAGAAACTATTTTGCCTGTGTGATTTTCCCTGGTATTTCTGTGTTCCTTACTGTGTGCTTGGAGACTGCAGGGAGGAGGAGGGTATTCCATCATTTTGTACAAGAGGCATGTGGTGTTAGCAAAGCTGTCTGGCTATTTATCTCCCCCTTCTAAAAACCACTCCAGCCTCATCCCTAGGGCTGGAACCAGTCTTAGCATCAAAGATTTACTCCAGAGTAACATCTGCTCTACAAGTGCCAGTGCACCTCAATCTCTTGGATATAAGCTGTACTGACCAGATTTTTAATCAGTTAGCAGTTACTGTTTAATGTCCCTTTCAGTTAATGCTGGACAGAAAATAATTCCTTTATCACTACATGGTGTTAAATATCATCTAAATGTAGCTCAGCAGAGTTTATTTACTATGTGCATCCTGTCTGAGTTGTTACTGATCTTGTGTTCCAGATGTCCAGCATTTCACTGAGGTGTTCCCTGAAGCATTTTTAAGTTTAAGATGGATGACAGGACCACTCAGGTGGGAAGAGAGGGCACCGTCCTTGTTATTCTCACTGGACACCAATTTCTCATTTCTCTTCTGCTTCTCTTGTTGTTTTCCTCACTGCTTATATCTTCCCTTCTATACCTCCCTACTTAGCCACAGAATGTTGTGAGAGTTATGGGAGAGCCAGCTGGGTGCCCAGCTGGAGCCCCTAATTTGCAATGAATGGATAAACCCTCCTGAAGAAGGTGTCTATGTGTCTCTCCCAGTCAGCAGTGAGAAATAGGTTGATTCAGGGGATGCTTTACTGTTATTTCCCAACAGTCAGATGTCTAAATTAGGTAGCTCAACTTCCATCCTTCTGTGTTTATTCTCTTTCTTCTCCTTTCTACACTGCATGGCTTTTTTAACCTACATCTGTAGGTTCCTAATGTGTTAATGGTTTTAGGACCTCATGGTAACGTGGGGGTTTTTTTACCACATAGTAAGTGGTTTTAACTTCCAAATATTGCTCACATTTATCTTTATCAATTTCCCTTACAGTCATTTTTTCTAAAATTTTGGGAAATTTGCCCTTTTTGAAAGTTGATTGTCCCTTCTGCTTTGGCCAGGGTGCAATAAGAAGGAGACACTGTGTCCAGCAGTTACTCAAATGAAAGGATGCATGGGGTTACCTGGTGGTCCAGAGTCCAGCCGTGCTCAAGCTGCTGTTCATCCTGATGGATTAGAGCCTTGCACCATGGCACTCAGCACAAATGTCCCCAGGAAATTCACATCTGCAGCAGACAGACTCTTAGACACCTTTGAACATCACAGAGTTAATGCACCCCTTTGTCCAGACACTTAATTATTTCCATTTTACAAGTCAGGCCGCATATGTTTAGCTTTTGTGATTTGTCAATTTAACTCTGGAGCTAAGGGCAGGAGGCAGGGCGGTGACAGCTGAGAGCATGCTGGCACGGGCCCCAGCAGTGCAGAAGTGCTGCTGCAGCAGCAGGGAGGGAGGCTTGCAGAGAAGGAGGGCTGCTCCCCGGCTCTCCGGCACGTTCCCAGTGCGCACCCCCGGCGTGAGAACAGGCTTTGTGCTTGCATTCACACTCTCGTGCTGATGTCAAGCAGACTTGACATCAGTGCAAAATGTCCCTGTGACGTGGGAGTTTTCAGGATGTACCAGAGCTAGACCCATATTTCCAAAATGTGTTTTCAAAGTCACTCTCTGAATTCAAGGGCAAATCTGATGATCTGGTTGTGTCAGGCTTGAGTGAAGCCAATGGACTGAGTGCATGTATCTTTCCATCACAAGTTAGTTATCCCAGCTGCTGAGGAAAAAAGAGACTGGGTCAAATACAAAGCAGAAATAGTCCTTCCTATTGTGTTACTCCTTTTTTTCCATTAGTGACAAAAAACACCATGTAAAATTCCATAGGAGCCAGTGTCACCCCACTCAGAGAAAAGCAAATAAAGGGGTTTTTCAAGAAATGGGAATTGCATTAAAAACAAAGCAGGACTGACAACTAAATGGAGCATAGTCACAGCATTTACACTCTGCTTTCTGGTGGCAGCATTTGCCAAGGGAAGCCCAACAAAACCTTGACAATTTCTACACTGCTGAGAAGATGGAGACAGGCAATATTGCCAGTGAAATCATCAGCACTCCAACTGATGAACTCTAGGAAACATTTGGTATAGTATCCTCCTGTTAAAATCTTGAAACTTTCCTCTTTGCTGGAAGAACTTTTGCTTCACCACAAAGCACTCAAAGCAAGGTTACAGTGGGTTAATCAGATGAGTTTTGAACCCTCCCAAGGATGGAAATCTCACTGCCTCTCTCAGCCTCTGTTCTGATCTTTACCCTTATTCAGAAGATTTTCTCCTTATGCAGGAGAAACTACCTGTTTTGCTTCTTGTCCCCACTGGCTCTTGCCTTTCTCTGTTCACCTCCAATAAAGTCCAGCTCCATCTTTCCTGCAACTCCCACTAGGTAGCTAACAATACAGCTAGGTCCCCCTCGAGCTTCTTTTCCAGGGGGTGAACAAGCCCAGCTTCCTCAGCCTCTCCTCTCAGCCCCTTCTGGACTCACTCATAGGTGTCCATGTCTCACTTATACTGAGGAGCCCAGAAATGGATCCAGCACTCTGGATGAGTCACACCAGCTCTGAGTAGGGGGGAAGGATCACCTCTCTTGACCTGCTGGCAACACTTTGCCTAATTCAACCCAGGATGCTGTTGGACTTATTTGCTGCAAAGACACAGTGCTGGCACATGTCCAGTTTTTTGACCCCAGGATCCTCAGGTCCTCCTCTGCAAAGCTGCTTTCTAGCCAGTGGGCCCCCAGCCTGCACTGTGATAGAGGGTTATTTCCTTCCAGCTATTTTCCATTCTTCTTTACTGAATTTTATGAGGTCTCTGCCACTCCATGTCTCTGGGCTGTTGAGATCTGTGTGATCACTCCAGCAACTCCTTCCTGACCACAGAGTTTTCACCATAGAATGCAACCACCTTGGCCAGACACAATTTGCTCTGGTTAAGTTCAGGGGGCTGGATCCCCATCACCTCCTTTTCCTTCAGATGATAATGATGGCTTCCAGGAGGATTTGTTCCATTATCTTCCCAGGAGCTGTAGCAAGGCTGACCAGCCTTCAGCCTCCTCCCTGCCCTTCCTGAAGACAGGAGTGATGTCTGCCTTTTTCCAGTCTGTTTCTGGCTCTGTCCCTCTTGTGGAGCCCATAGCCACTGTGTTGTGCTTTCTTTTTCTGAGTAAGGACACAGGTCTGCTGAAAATAATCACGTCCTTGTGCTTTTAGAGGGCATCAGAGATATCTGCTACAATAAATTTAGTTGCACACCACAGGAGCAGGGTGGATGTTGTGTTGGGATTTTGTTTTGAATTCATTTTGCTTTGCCAAGGGAAGAACTGTCATAGAGGAAAAATCAGCTTGCTCTCTTTCTGGGAAAGAGCATCCACTGCTTTTCTTAAGGAGCAGCTGAACTATGCTCAGGCTCTCAGTCCACCTCCAGCAATGTTTGTAGTCACAGTTTTCACACTGACATAACTGTCACTTCAGGCACCAACTTTCCCAGTTTAGAATGGTTTTAAACCTTGACAGAACTGCACCTGCATGTGTAAATATGAGACATGTTTTCTTTCACTATTAAAAAAACCAAATTTACCCTTTTGAGTATTAAAGCAGATCAGATGTCTTAGAACTGGGATTTCCCCCAATGTGCTGGCCACAAACATTGTGACTTGTCAGCGAGAGGCATTACCACCTGGAATTAAAACATACATGTGCAAGTATCTGCCACAGCCAGAGTCTCCCTGTAAAGGATGAACCTCTGTACCTGTAAAAGGTATCCTGTCCATCACCTCTTTCCCACAGCATCCTCAGAGACAGTGGAGAGCATGTCCACTTCTGGGCTGGTCCCAAGTCACTGGCCATGGGGCATGGGGACAGCCTCCAGAAAACCCTCACTTTCTTACCACATTACAAATTGGTTATGTGGTCACATCCAGAGAGTGGTGGTCAACAGCTCCATCTCCAGATGAAAATCAGAGACAAGCAGTGTCCCTCAGGGGTCCATTGGAACCAGACTGTGTTTTGTCTTCATCAATGACACAGACAGAGGGATCAAACAAGTTTTTGGACAACACCAAGATGAGTGGCATGGCTGACACACCTGAATGATGGGATGTTGTCCAGAGGGACCTGGACAAACTCAAGAAGTGGGTCCATAAAAACCTCGTGAGATTTAACAAGGCCAAATTCAAAGTGCCCTGACCTGGGTCAGGGCAACCCCTGATGTCAATACAGGATGGATGGGAGATGAAGGGATTGAGCAGCCCTGCCAAGAAGGGCTATTCATTCCCATGTATTTGCTTGCTGGGAAGATTTATATCACAGTAGATGCTGGACAACTTATGGGAGAGAGGAAATTCCCTGCTCCAAAAGCTTTCCAAGCAAGTGAAATCTATGAAGCACCTTAATCTTCTTACATCTTGTGATGCCTTTTAAGGGCTATTCAAAGCCCACAGTCAAGAAGCTGTTTTTTATCTGAGGAGCTGGCACAACCACACTGGCTGGAGTGACATGAGCATTCTCTGGCCTTGTGAGCTTCAGGAGAAAATAGTTTTTCCCACCAGCCCTGTCTATCATCTGCCCAGTCCTGCTGTGATATGAGGCAGTACACTCAGAACCATCTTTGTAGTGCCAGAAAAATCATTGCTCGTTTCCCTGCTGACATTTTGGGACGTGACACCTTCACAGGGAGGATCATGCTGTGGTTTCCCGCGGAGCTGCAGGAGGTGCTTTGTTTCAGCCAAGGCACCATCTAAGCAGAGTAACAAGCTCAGCCTCCAGCAGGGCTGGGCAAGGCTTTAATCAGCCATTTATCCAGCTTATTAAAGCATCTATGAACAGCAGCATATTTGCTGGATCTCCCCCATGTGAGCATTGTGCATTTCCCAAGTCCCCGAGAGTTTGGCAGCTGCACCAGGGCTCCCTTGTGCAGGGAAACCAGAGGGCTGGTACAGAGCCTGAGCACCATCTTGGTAGCATATAAACAGTGTTTTAAGGTGAAGCACAACACACAGGCCTTGTTCTGGCACACAGCTGTGCCAAAAACGTTTGAGGCTGGGAACACCAGGTGTAGGGAATGAGAGAATAGGGTCTAGGTCATTAAGTGGAGAAATCTAGCCTACATGAAGGTTGACTTTGCAAAATCTGTCTGCTTATTTGCACTCCCCTGATATTTCCTGTCCTTCTTCAAGAACAGGATAAATTAGTCATTCAGATTCTACGAGTTATTTGGGCAAGACTGAAAAATAAATGACAGCTCACCTCCTTCTATGAGGTTGTTTGAGAAGCAGTGCTGTTTGTGTCTGACATGAGCCTTGCCATAAGAAATGATGGAGGAGGAGAGAAGATATATTATTGACTGAAATGGAAAAATTCCTAAGCTCATCGCACTGGAGTTTTCCAGGAGTATCTCAGGGCTTCCAGCATGGGAAGAATGGATGAGCCTCATCAACTGAAAATCAGGAATGATAAGACTAAGTCACACATAAAGCCAACAATGAGACCTTTATTTTGGATAACCCTTCTTTTTAAATCATGTGATCAACAGCAAAAATTCTTCTAAGCACAAACCCTCTGGATAAAAGAGAAGAGTAGGGGAAAAAAAAGCCATCAAGTAGATGGTTTAACAGGGTGACAATAACTAGAAAGGAACTATTTCACTATCTGTCTTGTCAACTACAGAAAAGGAAGGGTTTTGACCAGAAGCTGTAAATAGTTGTGCATTACTCAGATTTGATCCAGGCTGTGCAAGCATTCCTGCACCCTTACCCCACTAAGTCCCTTTGAGACGCCTCAGTACAGCTCAGACACCAAAGGCATCAGTGGCATGGCACAGCAGGCTATGACAGCATCCCTCTGCAGACACATCCAAGAATTCAAGATGCTGAGCTTGCTGCTGCTGAGGTGACAGGAGTTTGTGCAAACAAATTCTGTAATCCCACACAATGCAAGCATTGGCAGAAGCTCGGAGAACTTCATGCTTATTTATGGCAAACTAATATTGAAACCTTTCCCAGTGGTTCCTGACAGCTCCAGGTAGAGTAGACAGTGTGAGCTGGGTGGGTTTATGGTCTTGTACTGGAGTGTCCAACCTGCTTCTCCTCAGTCTGACATCTTCTAGCCAAGATCCTCTTCAATCTGGATGAGCACATACCAGGTGCTTCTCAGAAGCCACCAAACATTGTTGGGGACAGCTGTAGTGTCACCAGTTAGTACCATGCCAGGGTGTGTCCTGGGTGTACCCTCCGTGGGTATTCCAGTCTTTTCCGCAGCACCTTTGTTTTAGTGTATGTACAGCTCTATCAATCCACCTTGGGAATTATATTCTGGATCATTTTGTTAAGAAATGTGCTTACCTGGGAAATTCAAGTGCCGTTTATCATGCCAGCCATGACTGTGTCACTGACAGTATCCTTCCTTCTTGTTGTGATTAGCTACCACAGTCATGTCCTTTTCCACATTTTTTAGTTTCCCAAGACATGGAATATTTTCTTACATGGCTTACCTAACTTCTTGCATAGTCTTCCCAATTCTCCTTCATGCAAAAAATAATGAATAATTATCTCTTTCAAACTATAGACACAAAGCTGGTCAGAAAAAAAGAGGAGTGTTCCTTTTGTGGGAGCAGCTTGCTTTCTCTCACCTGTCAGAAGGAAACTGCATTTCACACACCTACATTTTGTTTGACACAGGATTGTCAGGTTTTGCCTTGCATTTATTTTCCTGCTATACCATTTGCTTCAGAATCTCACAGAGCTCTTTTGGGACAAGAATGCTTTCAGATGTAGAAAACAAAATCTGTACAAAAATCTTTAAAAAAGTAGTTGTAAATGTCTCTTCCCCTGCCAGCGTATTTTTAATAGTGTAGCAAAAACTTATTCCAAATATGCTCATCATATCATCATTTCAAGCCTTGTGCAGTCAAGTAACTGGCAGCTGTTGAGCCAACTGTTTCCCATTAAAAAAAAAAATAAAATTAAAAAAAAAACCCACCAAAATTTATTTGTAAAAGAAAGTATGCAGTCAGACATTCTTCCCTTTCTGTTCCACAGATGCCTGTTTATATAAAACCTGCTTGCATTACTCATCGATGGAGTCCTCTTTGCTCTGCTCAAGATTTAATTACAACATTGTCAGAAGTGAGACATAGTAAATAACAACACGTGGTGGATCTGGGTACTGGGGTTTATTTCAGAGTCTAATTTCAAGCTTTTGCCTTCTGTCATTATATCCTCCAGTCATTTCCCTTCTTCCCTCCAGGCTTATGTGTCCCTCCCACAGGCAGGTTGCTTCTTCTTCAGCACTCCAAAGTTCATTTTTGGACAGTCACTTGCTCACCCAATGATCTGCTGCCCGTTAGTATTCATAGTTTAAGATATTTTTTCATCTATAACAACTTTCAATAGCATGTTCTTCCAGAGAATGGAAGTTAGCTACAATTACATTTGTTCACTTTAATTTCATTCTCTCTGATGAAATTGCTCATCCCAACTACTGATACTTTCTACGGATGATATGCACATTGATATGTCAAGTACCAATGTAAGCAAGTTGCTTTTTTCTGCGTTAGAAAAGATGTTACACAAGCTTCCATTCCAAAGTTAATCTACAGCATATTGTATGAGGCGATAGTTGAAGCACTACACTGAGGGAAAATGCATGGAAAAGATGTAGGAAAAGCCATGGGTTTATGCTTTTGACATATTGTCCAAAAGCATCAATCTGCACATTCTTCAGAGCAAGTTTTTAACTTTAGCACAATTCAGGAGTGCTGAGACATTTAAGACAACTTGAGATAAGATTCTGCAGCTGATGCAAGAGGTAAGAACCTCCTACTACAGCACCTGTAAGAAATGGAAGCTGTTAGTGATGCTTGTCTGAGAGAGGCTCAGCCTTCATCAGCTGTCTGTGGCAATAGTTTGGAAATAACAACCACCTCTCAAGTCAAAGGTGAACATCAGGCAGAAGCCAGAGAAACCAGTGATGGCTCTAATGAGCACAGCTAAAGGCTGGGGTGAAAGTCAAGAAACTGGAAATCACTTGGCCTGCCAGATATCGGGTGCAGGACTTGATTGTGAGGCAGCTACTGAGAAAAGCTGGCAGCCTGTGCTATCCAAATGAAGAAACAATTTTCATTTGTTAAATTCAGCTGATTTCCCAGCAGTTGAATACTTTCCCACTCCCCCAGTGTGAGGTTCATTCCCATTCTTTCAGGGATGCCTGTTGCACACCGTCCTAAGAATCCTGTTCCACTGCCAAACTGCTTGTTCAGCCTGGCTGTGGCTGCTACACTGCATGACCAGACACAGCCTAAGACCCAGCATGATGGCACTGGTGAAGCTTGTTCATAAATACAAAGAAATTCATTAGAGGATGCAGAGGCATGAGAACAGCAACCCCCTCCTGGGGTTTAAAAGAGGACCTGGCTGATCCTGAAAGCATCAGCTAAGCCTTTACGACTTCAGGACCAAGGCAGAGACAGGAATCCTATCTCTGTAGAGAAATATAGAGGGTGGGAGTGCAGCGTGCTTGCATGCACTGGAAAATGTGGATGTGGTCCTGTATGCTAGAGCAAGGATTAAAAACGTCCAGAATTTGACATCAAAAAAGCATATGCTCTGGGCCTGACCTGCGGGCACCTGGTCATACTTCTGCCCAGGTGTGTTCCTGCCGTGCAAAGAACAACATCAGGAGCAGCAGCTGACTGCCCACTATTGCATCCAGCCCCATTGCCAGCATGGAAGATGATTCCTTCTCTATCACATGGGGAAGTTTTCTGATGGAATAGTAATGGTGTACCTTATTAAATTATTTACATAGGCACTAGAAAAGAGAGAAGGCTGGGACATGATTCCTTGCACCGACCAAGTCAGCCCAAATTGGTCATTCAAAGCTGAGAGCCAGAAGACAAGGAATGCATATTCCTTCTGCTGTGGGAAAACTGAACATAAGCAAACAATGTCCTAAAAAACTGAAACATTTGTTTCTACCTTAGATTTTGTGAGTTTATGAATTAATAATAGAAATAAAAAGAGAAGAGAGGCAAAGGAAATAAAAGGATGAATTTCTTGATATTGTAAGGCAGATTTTTGGTGTGCTCATGTCAAATGTGGTTGAAAATTATTTTGACTTAATAACATTTTATACTTCAAGTACAATTCAGATGGAAACATTCACAAACTTCTAGAGTGGTGATTCAGGTGAGAAATAGTTTTATGTCTACAGAAAGGTTTAAGTTTTATTACTCTGTTAATGAACTAGAGTATATGTCACATGAATTCTTATATGCATCATCCTTTGCGTATGTGGGACATGCCCATTTGTCCATGGGCAAAAATGTGAACTTTGAATTTTTACTAGAAAAACTTCTAGGAGAAATTAGATGCTAAGATTTTTCCAGCTGTCTTGCAGGTCTTTAGTTCATTGGGGTTTGAAACCTTCTAAAAATGTTACATTCTAGCCAAGGTCAGTTTGTAACAAAGCATGTTATGTTTGATCTGTGCTGTGAACATTGCAAATTACTCACTACATTTTATATTAATCTTTGCAACAAAACATGTGAAGGTGAAAGAGCGCCTTTAATTTTGGTTGGTTCTCTTAATGTATGTTTATAGTGGTCTATTTACAAGAGTACTTGTCTGCACCTGCATGAAGAACAAGATTTAACAGCATGTAAGGGTAGGAAACATAAGTTTTAGGCTAAATATAAATGGTGTTCTATGTGAAGTGTATCCCATGACTTTAAGGGCAGTTCCTTGTGTCTAATCCTGGTTTACATGTTCATAGATAGAAATTACCTTGGGTCTGTGGTTAGAAGAGGGTTGTCAGATAGTATCCCTACAGTCAGAAGGCGTGGTTAAATGAAAAGATGGATCTAGAAAGACAGTATTTTTTTTACCTTACCTTTCTTTTATGTTTCTATTCACAGGCTTTAGGTATTTTGTAACTGTTCTTTTTCAGTTTTTGTCTCGTTCATCATCCATGGGTAGATAGATCCATCCATCTATCTACCCATACATTCACACAACCTCCCAAAAATGGATTCCCTTCATTATGCCAGCACTTTTCCCTTTGCAAAACAGTCTGTAGGTAGGGATGACCAGCAGGGTGTCAAAGTTCTCTCTCCTTCTGCCTGTTCCTACCTTCACTGAGTAAACCTTCAGTTTTTTGATGGACAAAATTTCAGGATGGACAAAATTTCAGGAAACCTGGGACTGGTCTGCTCTGAGAGACATAGAGCCTGAGATCTACAGGAATTCAGGGGGGCCAGTTGCCCCATTACCCAGGGAGGACATTGCACAGTCGTTGCTTTCACTTGGTTAGACAGCCTGGTTTGTGTCTGTGTGCCTGGGAACATGTCCACCCCATGGAGTGGTCAGCACAATCCCAGCATCATTTTGGAGCAGAATACCTAACCCATCCCAAGCAGCTGCTGGACACAGCTCAGAGCCAGCACTGGGCAAGCCCCATGTGCCAGAACAGACACAGCCCCTGGGCTCAGAGGACAACCTGGCTGCTCCATGGCTACTCATGTAGGAGAAGCCATTGAGAGGAGGCACCAGGGGAGCATCTGGAGGTTTGGAAGCAATTCAGTGACAGGAGATCTGGAACCACTTTGGAGAATGCTGATGGCACATGTTAAGGAAGAGGAACGTTGGAGCAATTCTTGTGTTTCAGGCTGGGCTGCTGGAGAATTCAATGCTGGAAATGCAGCCTCAGCATCTGAGTGGCTGTGACTTGTTCAAACCTGGCAGCACAGCAGGTGCTGTCTGAGAGAGGAGCCTGTACCTGCACACCTTGCTTGGAGCTTGGGGAAGGTGGGTTTGTTCCTGCTCCATTTAATCAGTGTTCAAATGCATGGTGGGAACAGCAGGCACCAGGCACAGCCAGCCCTTGGCATCGCAGGCTTTGCAGCACCGTTGGAGTGAGTGAACCTGACCGTCTGGGTCACTTGTTCATTGATTTTCTTTAGGGAAAGATGATTTACAAAATGAGAAAAGCATTCCAAAGTGAGTGCTTATTTTTCAGTCAGCACCACAGGCTGAAGCTCCAGACACAGTGCTATGCCAGGACCTGACAATGCAATAGTAGGAGTCATAAAAATAGCACAAAGGCATGAACCAATGTGCTCTCAATCTCTCTCTCTTTTTTAATGATTAATTTAATTCCTGATAACGTATTTCTCACCTCCATTTCACTATTTCTGAGCTGTCTTGTTATGCAATAAAATGTTGTTTCCTTTGGCCATTTGCTGTAAAAATGACTCTAAAACACAGATTGTGAATGAAGAACAACATGTGCCAGTTCTGTCAAAAAAAAAGAGAGGAGACTCACATCTTGGCAGTCACAGGAGGAGCTCAGGACTGTGCCAAGAAGGGGGCCAAGCCCAAAATAGACCCTGGTCTGAATAAATGAGTGGTGTTACCTCTGGGCCAAGCAGATTAAGCATCTCTTTCTGCCTGCAGACTATCTGCTTGCCTTAAACATGCCATGTTCCAGTTTGTGGCAGGAAGGANGCTGAGCTGAAGGCCCAGGCTGTGCAGGGCTGAGGTGGATTTTGGAAGGCTAGGGGAAAGTTGGTTGGAAGGAAGGAAGGAAGGAAGGAAGGAAGGAAGGAAGGAAGGAAGGAAGGAAGGAAGGAAGGAAGGAAGGGCACATGCAGAGAACACCCTTCTCTTTCCCTCCCTTGTGTCTTTAAAATCCTACAGACTTGTCCTCCCATGCTTCTTCCAGGTCTTTCCTGATACCCTAAACTACTATGTTTGCCAACATGGCATGGTTGAGGCTGTCCACCTCCAGGATCTCCAGTGAGCTTCACATTCTTATTCTCACCTTGGTGAGCCTTCAGGATATTTGATGTTTCCTCTGTGTGTGCTTTGATGCAAAGGCGCCAAGGACCAGAATTGCTGTGTGTGCTCTGACTGGGGCTTTGTTCCCTGCTTCCTGAGACCTGGCTTCATGTTACAAAGATAACCCAACCCACATCATGTGAGAGGTGACTAGACTCCAAATCGCCCATCTAATGAAGCAGGACAACCCTTTATGACTCTGCAGGCACTTCAGTCACTCCCAGGACCACTTAAGATGGCACATGATCTAAAAAACATACACAAAAGGTTTGTCTCTGCACTGCTGTCTTGGTTTTGAAAGACAGGTATCTGGCAGCAAAAAGCTGGAATCTCCTGTTGAATAGAGAATGTAAATCCTCTTTGTCAGATCATTATAATTTTGCAGTTAGGGGCTTTCAGGCAAAGTTTTGGGAATAGGAATAACAGTTCTTTACTAGGAATATTAGAAATACAAATGTAGTAGTACAGAAAAACATGCATATAAAACAAACAAAAACCCCAGAAAACCCTGACAGAGTCAGGGATGGGACCTGACACCCTGTTGGTCAGGGTGTTAGAAGCAGTCCAGATGAATCCTCCTGGAGTAACAGATGCAGTTCTGTGGAGTAGAGATGGTCCTGAAGAAATTACAGTGGTGGCGAGATGGGTCCAGTCTTCCTCCAGCAATCCAGTGGAAAACAGGATGACCTGGTGCTCCCACATCTCCCTTTTGTCTGAGTAGGAATGCTTGGTGCACCCCTCACTGGGTGGAGCATCTTACAATGGGATGATGCAATGTCTCATGTCATTGGTGAGCCTTAATGGCCTATTATCTGAAAACATCAGCCCCCCAAACTTGTGCTTGGCCACCTTTTGTTTTAGTCAAGTACCCATAAGCAGCCAGCAATTAGTTCCCTAGCAACCCACCTGAAAAAATTCCACAAACACAAAGGAAACCAATCCAACCCGCAACAACTGGACAATGAACAAAAGGCCAGCTGTCCCAGAGGGACCTAAAGGTAGATCTTCTAGCCTCCAAAACCGTAGCCATTTGAAAACTACTCTTGATAAATAGCTAGGGCTAATACAGACAGGCAAACTGCTGTGCTCAGGGATGTTCCCTGGCCCATTTAATTTCCTAGGAGAGGTACAGCCAGGCATGCCCTTCCCCAGCTTCCCATTATTTCCCATAGCAGACTTCCATTCTCATGTCTTCCAAGTCTCTCTCATCTTCATGCTTCATGTCTCCAAACCATTTTACCTTCACAGGAATGACCCTGTTTTCCATTGTACATCTTCTCCCAAGTGGTATTCTCCCGTCTTCATTTACCAGGCCTCTACTATCCTCTAATTTAGCATTTCTTAATGAATATTTATTGGCCCTTCTTCCAAGCATAGTCTCTCTAGCATGTTCTCCTGCCTGCTGCACAGGCATAAACATGGGCACAGGTGCCAGCATTTGTGAGAACCTCAGTGGGGATGTAGAAAAGGTGCAAGCTCTGAAGTTTTGGAGAAGGCCTGCACACTAGAAGCTCTTCTATCAACAGCGTCATCTTTGTTTATTGAAAATTCAGGCTCTTTCTGATGCTCTTGTGTTGCAGGGATGAACCTTGCCTTGGGCATGATCTGCTTTTGAATTTCCAGCTGTATGTGAGCACGGCTGGCGCAGCAGTCAGCGCTCCCGCAGAGATGGCCGTGCCCTTGGAGCACATCACGCCGATGCTCCAGCGGCACAACTGTGAGCCTCTGTCACTGGTGGGTCCCAGTGAACCCATCACACAGCCTTGCAAGCCAGGCACAACCTTCACACTGACCTCCTCTGCTCCACACAGCAGTGAGGAACTACCCTTCAGAGCCGCTTAGCATCAAGTGGATAAAACAGACCCGAGTTTTAAGGGCTTCCTTGCAAAAGGGAATTTTACGTTTCATCTGCTACAGACAAAATGAAGTGCTGGAGCCTCAGGCAGTCTGTGGTGGCTCTCCACGAGCCACAGAGTATGTCACCAGGCCCAGGCAGTATGTCTGACATGGTGCTCTCCTGGCTGCAAGACCTGCTGCTTCCCCTTGCAGTGGAAATGGCACTATGATTCATAGCAGTTTATTCAAGGTGTTCAATTAAAACCTCACAACACCCAAACAGATCAGGCCTTTTCTAAATGATTTGTTAGTCCAACTAAAAGCACCAAACAAGACACAGTATCTAAAGATGGTTGTTAAAAGAATGTGTGTTTCCTTACAGAGTTTAATTGCTCTTTAATAAAAAAGGCAGGGCACAGTGAAAAAGAAGGCTGACATTTTAATTTTATTGTCTACCATAATCCCAACATAGATTGGAAGAGAAGTAAATGTCAGTAGCAAAATTATTAGAGAGTAATGAAAATAATTTTTAAAATACTGTATTTGGACAAAGTTCTAAGGTAGAAACCAACAAAATCAGCACTGTCCCATTTTTAAAAATTTAGTTTATACAATGGTATAAAAAAATTAATACCATCTGTAATACTCAATTCTTCATTCCGCTTGAAACCTATGGTTCAGAAGACTGTGGGTAGAGGGGCTTGGAATTGGGCTCATCTTGAGGAGACTTTCCAAATATTTCACTGGTTTTACTTACTCAAGCAATGCAGTCATTCATGATGTAGTTTTTGACTTCTGTAATTACTACCAACCTTCTTCTGAGTCAATGTCCTCGCACAGCCACCTTGGCTGATGACCAAGTTTATGGCTAATTCATTATAATCATTCAACCATTTCTAGTAAATTAGTGTTATGGATAGGCTACAAACTGCTGAGATCCACACACAAAACTGTCAAGGAACAGCTACTCTCCATTGTGAAATATCACCTGAAATAACAGTGGCTTCTGTGGCACAACTCTCTAAACTAAAATGACATGTTAATGAAGAAGTGTCACTGGCCATTTTCCCTGAAGGCTTATGTCAATATGCAAAAAAAGGTGGAAGGTTACAGAGCCCAGAACAAACTCAGAGGGAGACCTCTAGAGATGAGGGGCTGAGAGATGACAGACAGACACTTGAAACTAAGAGCAAATGAAACTGATGCCTAATTGCTATTTGATTTCTCTCTGTTCAAGAAACAGAGCTTCATTAGTCTCAATAAGTAAACAGAATGATTCAACAGTAAAACATCTTGGTGGAATAATTTTGTCCTCTTAGCAGAAATAACCTTTAACAGACCAGAGTTTGTCTAAACATTTGTGACATAGGGATATCATGTTGGTTAGCATTGTTATCAAAACACACTTCATTCACAACTGCCCAAATTCACTGTTCCTTTCATAGGTCATTATTTCACAGAAGACTGGGTTTAGCACCCAATTTGAATGCAGAAACCACAACTTCAACCATCATCACCCTGGAAGTAAACACAGAACCTGCAACCAGAGCTGATACCTGTGCTTTGTACTTGGAAATTATAGCAGCTGGTTCCCTGGAAAAATCTTGCTTTGTGACGGAATTCATTGAATGGGCTTTGTTTTGGGGGCAGTCAGTGAAAAATTAAAATGCCCACATGAGAATTGGTTTGGCATGTGTCTTTGGAGGATTTAAGAGTAAAGTATTCACAATCATATTCCAGAGTGGAAGACCTGCATTGATTTTTTTCCTCTCCTCATCTATTTAATCGATCAAAATTCATAGCTGCATAATATTCTTCAGGTTACATTTCACTTTCTTTGTTCACCTTATGGCCCTCTTGACACCGTGCAAGCTCTTTCTGAGCACAGTAATAATTAAATACAAGCACCATCTATTTTATTGGAGCCTGTATTTATTTCACAACCTCAGAGAATTGCTGAAGAAGTTATTGCTAACAGATACCACTGCAGAGACCATACCTGGGGCACCTTTCCAAGCACGGCTCCTCGGAAGGTTCCCATTAACCACCTGCCACTCAGGACCAGGTCTGGAACACCTCACCACTCCTATCACTTTTTAAACTTGCTCTTTTTGTTCTATATAACTTGTTTTTAATAAGGCACAGCTACAAAGTTGTTTGGTTTATGTTCCTAGGGGCTGCCAAAGATTTGAGCAAATAAGGAGGGGGAAGTTGGTTTTAGCCTAAGGCAATCTCTCTATAACCCCCTTCCCTTATAAACAAGCTCACTGACAGCCCACTCCAGGGAGATTTATGTTTTCTCAAAGGAAATTAGGAAAAAGCTTATAGTGTGAAATGAAGGGCAGCATGGTCCTCCCACACCCATTTTTTCCTTCTCTCTCAGGCTGTTGAGCACAGGAGAGGTGTGACAGGTACACTGGCCATCAGTGATGGGACAGCGTTCACCCAGGAAATTACTGTGGGGACTCACTCCTCGGGTACAGATATCTCCTCCACTGTTCAGTTTCCTCTTGTTCAATATTTCTGAAGAAACAGTTTTGAACAGTAAAAATCTGCTCTTGTATCTTAGCCAAAATTTTCCAACATCCATATGACCCAGCACATCAAAGTGCTGATAGGAAAGACATAGAAGATTTGGGGATGATTGATTATCCCCAAACAGTCCTTCCCATTTAATTGCCTTCCCTAACTAAACAAGGGCTGTGGATGCTGCATTTCTACAAAAGCACTATGAGGTGGGCTCTCAAGGCCGCTGCTTAGATGAGGTAAACCTGTCCCACTCCAGCCAGTCTCTGGGTATCTCCCTGGGAGGGAAGTCTCCCCTGTGGTTAAGCCGTTCTCTGTGGCCTCATGGTTCTCCCTGGACTGTATTACTGCACAGGAAACCTCTGAGCAAACATCTGTCTTTGGTGGTTCCTCAGTGTCAGTTCACTGAAATTACATTTGCCAAAGAGAAAAAAAAATCAGAGTAAGAGCAAATATTGGAAAAGACAAGTTAATTCCAGTATTGCCTAAAGTAACTGGAGCAACAGCAGTAATGGTGGGAAATCTTGGATGGGGCAGGTAAAGCCCTTTACTTGGAACAGTTGTCAGAAAACGGAAAGACGGATGAATGTGATCCAGCAGTACAGCCGCTGCATTGTTTTATTTTAAAGACAATGTTTATTTTAACAATTTGTGATTAGCACCATCGCAGTTGCAATGGGATATTTTCTCAAACAGATGCAGCAGAAATCTAGGAAACAAAGGAAACATGGGTAGAGAAAATGAGCGCCTGAAGTAGAAGTTTGTTTTCCACTACGAACATACAAAATATTGTACACTAGCATATTGTTATTCTAATTTTTGCAGACTATTTTGTGTCTTCTCTGACTTCTCTAAGGGTTCTTCTTTGCCACTGCAGGGATTATTGTGCTAATAAAAAAGCTTGCCATTCTTGGTGGAGTCCTTGAGCAGGAGATTTCTGTTTCTAATTGTTTTCTTATTGTTGGCTTTGAACTTCACATCTTTTGTGCTGATGTGTGCCTTGAAAGCCTTTCTTGGGGAATATAGTATTACTAATATGAGATGTTGATCAGCCCCCATGGCAGGATGTTTATATACAGAGGAATGTTTTGATCTGTGGCTATAGCTTGAGTCTGGATCTTGCTTGGGTTAATTTGGATGCTGTTTTCTTTGATTTTGGCAGACTTCCTTCACTGTTTCTTGGGTTTACTCCATAGGTTCCATGTGTTTGATTTATCAATGGCCAGAGAATCATATTTTCCCCCATTTTTACAGATTTTATGGTAAGTGCTATGTTGTCAGCAGTTCCTGTTTAATATGTAGAGAGTTTTAAATTTATGAGCAGCATTATTACCCTTGCTCTGTTGAATTATTAGCAGATTCCCCTGAATTTGGTGTGTTTATATAGTATTTGTAACTTTTGATTAAATACAGTGCAGTCCTTGGGACATGTACAGTACTTACCTTTGAGTGTAACCAAGCAACCTCACATGATTTTTGTATCTGTGATAGTCACAAGGGACTGTAAGGTGCTGGCTCAAAAGCTAACTTGCTGCTGCTCTACTTGGGGGAAAAAAAAAAAAAAAGAAAAAGGAAAAAAAGATAAATCATTCCAGATTTGCCATGCTGGCTAAAATCCATGGTTGGGCTGGTCTGATCTGGTCTCCCTTGTCCAGCACCAGCTGAGAGCTGCAGAGGGAAACTGAAACAAATAAACTAACAAAATCTGAGAGATATGTAGGCAATTTACAGTGTGATTTAAAGATCAGAGCACTCTTTGCTGACTTACAGGGATGGCCTGGGGTAGACAAGTGTCATTACCTTTATTAAACCTCCAGGGCAGCAGATTGAAAGGAGTTCAAGTGAGGTGTGTGGTGTTTTGAGGGGGTTGATACAACACTGGGAGGGGATGTGGCATTCCCCTCCTCTGCCAAGGAGGGGAGGAAGGGCTGGGAAAAGCCCACTTGGGCAGCACTTCTACTGCTGAAGATGTAAGGGAAGCTGCTGGATGCTGATCCTCCTGTGGCTCGGCATGTACCTAGACATGCTGCTCTCAGACAGGTGATTCTCCCAGCTGAGGTTAATTACCAGTTTGATGATGAAAAATGTACCATGAGAATTGCTGCTACTGCCAGTTGCAGAAAAGGATGAGGTGAAAGCTATTCAGAATACTCATCTTGCTCATTCTGGACATGCAGGAGGATAAAGGATGAGATTCAGGAAAGGGCTTTAATACCTCCTCCTCAAGCAAGGCTGTAAAGAGTGGTCAGAAAAACCTGGCCTATGTCCCTGGGAGCTGCCCCTCTGCCGAGTGCCCTGATGACAAGATAATTTCTCATGGGCCCCTGGCTGTGGAGGATGGTCCACTAAGGTGATTACTGCCCAGCAGTCTGATCTCTCTTGAGAAGAGTTCTCAATTCACTTTCCCATAAGCTTAGGAGGACCTAGAATTCACATCTCTTTCATCTGTCTTGATTCCCCAAGTCCTGTCCCCCATCTCTTACAAAATCTCCCCCCATATATGCTGCACCTGCAAAAGCACAGTTATTTTAGGGGCACTTATAAGGTCCATCTTGTAAGATCTTTGGGGTGGGGGATGCCCAAAGTAGGGTACGCTGTCTTGGTCCAGAAAGGTCTGATTTTGGGGTTTAAGGAGTTGAGTAATTTTGCCAAAGGAACCAGCTCTGTGCTTACTCCACACTGCTGGATTAACCACAACCACCCATTTCTGACTCCCTCTAAAATGTTCAGTGTCTGGCAAGATCAGTTCTACACACTCGTCACAAGTATCTCAGCAACCCAAAGTCAGAGTCTGCCTCCAGACATCTAAGGAGAGAGTTTGAACCATCAGGGACTTGTCATGGTCCCCTGAGTTGCTCTGAAATGATACAGAACAAAACAGGATGCAGAGATCTTCTTCAGTTAGTATTTATGAAGCATCTATAAGAATCAGCAGGCTCTCATAAAACCCTCGTGAAGATGAAGACATGGTCCCAGAAGGTTCTTCATTACAGTTCTCATCCCAAAGACAGACTCCATCCTTTATATCAGCAGTGGAGCAACTCCTTTTGAATATGAATTAACGGCGGGATTTTTTTCACAGAATATTTGAAGCTCTTCTAAGTTGTCTTTATGTTAGTGCTGATAGTGTGATTTTACAAATGGCCTCTGTGGTTGTGAAGATAAACCAGACTCTGCACTAATGCTGGTGATGCACATTCTAATCCAGCAAACCACCTCCAGCTCTCTCAGCTTCCAAAAAAGGAACTGTCAAACAGTTTTCTGTTCTGTCAAGATTTTAGGAGTCTTCTGGACAAGAAGAGTGTATCCAAAATACCTTACAACATTTTCTAAGTGTGTACTGTTTTTTTAAGAACTTTTACCAGGTCTCCCAGCAGTATATGGAGGTTTGTAGCGACTAAAGCACCTAATTTTGACAGAATGCCTTCATTCCCTTTTCTTTCCTTTTCTCCATCATTAAGGCATCTTGGACACAGAGCCATAAAGATAACATTTGCAATATAGTGTTTTCTAATATCAATTTAATAATCCTCAGATCAACATATGAAAAATTTAAAAGTTACATATAAATAAATTTAGCATATTCAAAGGCACGTGTTTATCTGCTGTAAATCCATCTGACCCTACTTTGCCCAGCAAATATATGTGTGCAACAATTCACACTCAGAAACAGACACAGACAGAGTGGAAGAACTTAGATCAAGCCACTAGCATCTGCATTTTTCTCTAGAGGACAATATTTTAGTGCCTCCAGTTAGAGGTTTCCAATAGAGCTGAATGACACAATCCATACGGAGCTGGGAAGACTGGGAAGTGTCTCTGTGAATAACTTTCTTTTATTAGTGCTGCACATACAGCAGTGAAAGTGCAAATTGCATCTGGTTCTCAACACCATTACATCAAGGGGCATCACCCAGCCATTAGTCCAGGTGTTAATCCCTCTTCCAGTAGAAATCAGAGAACACCTGGAATGGGAGAAATCCTTTGGGAACAACAAAACAGAAAAACAGCTTTAACTTCAAACTCTGTTTCAAGGCAAGATTTTCAAATGTTCCAAATGTCAGAAGCAAGTACCAACCATGAAATTTAAAACACTCAGCAGATAAGTTTGTGAGAGGTGAGTGCCAGGTCAACTTTGGGATTTGTATAGATGGAGACAAATGATGCCTTGAAGAGTGCCCATTGAGGTGGATAGGATGGAAGGAGGGAGAGGGAATCAAACAGGTTGATAAGGTAGGAGTCCCAGGTGGTGAAAGCCATTTCTCTGTGTTACACTTGGACAATACAGTTTCCATTCACAAGCCTGATCTCCACAGGTACTCCCAAAAACTGCCTGGAAGAAATCTGCCCCAGGGCTTCCTGGGATAGAGGAGGACGGATTAGACCACAGGCTTCACAGGGCACAGCAGAGATGAAGCCAAGAAGGGACATAGTGGGATAAAGCCAAACATCCTCTTCAGCTGGATTTCCTTTTCTTGTCAAGCAAAGTTGAAGAAAAGTTTTGTTCAACACAGAAGACTGAGGATGTCTTGCTCTGTTGGCTGTGTGCCATCTGTAATCCCAGCTGACATTTTATGATGCCAGCAAGGGGTCTACATTGCCATTTTCATTGAGGGCTTCAGGTGTCAGACTTGTACCTGAGGACTAGTTAGATTTACTCCAGACTTTCCCCATTTTTGCTTGTGTTCATTTAAATGTGATTGGCATGCCTCCTTTCATTAAAAACATAAACTTCCCTCCTCACAGCCCTCAGTTCTTGGGTGAGATTAGAAACACAATTATTTTTAACAAGCTATATTGCTTTTTCAGAATTCTGACTTTTTCTAGGGAAAAAGACTGAAACAACAATAGGAGAAGCTATTTCAAGAGCACTGACACCTGGCCACTTTCTGTGGTCCTTTCCAATCCTACTTCCCCATCATCTGCTATCAATTCCTAATCTAGATGAGGGATGTCAAAGGGTAAATACCTGTCTTTCCCCTTTAGTACTTGTTTTGAACCCATTGTCTGTAAATCCACTTCATTTCTATTTGCATCTCCACTGGTTAAGCACCTCTGCAACCTCCTGGGACAACGAGGTAATAAAAATTTGACTACTCACTTAGAATTATAAAATCATTTAAGTCAGATAAGACATTCAAGATCATTGCATCTGGCCATTAACCCAGCACTGCCACCATGTCCCCAAGTGCCACACCTACATGACTTTTAAATACCTCCAGGGATGGTGACTCTACCACTTCCCTGGGCAGCTTTTTCCAGTGCTTGACAACCCTTTCCATGAAGAAATTTTTCCTACCTTATAAAGAAATACTTTCTGTTTTGAAAAATCTTGATATTTAGAATTTGGAAAGTTACCATTAGGAATTATAGTTTGTTTCCAATCCTTCAACCAGCTTTCAGTCCAAAAGGACCTATTTCCAGTCCCATAGCAACATAACTTCTTCCACAACCTTCAGTGTGGAACTTTATCATAAGCTGTTTGCAAATCTACACTTGCTATATCCAAATAAGAATCATGTTCCCTTTTCCACCCTCTCAGAGCACCACTGGGTATTCCTCGCTTCACAGAGGCTCTGTTGAGTTTCCCAAAAAAATAATACTAACCCGTGTTGTCAAAAGATCCTGACTACATCAGAGTTTGCCACCTTACCAGGGTTGGAAGTCAGAGGCACTGACTGATAATGCCTTTTTGGAGCCCTTTTGTGGATAGAAGTTTCACTAAAAATCCACAAAGTCTCTAGCAAGCAGCTCTTTGTAATGACAGCTCATACACCTTGGTCCACAGCCTGCTAATTGTGCATAGGAGCTCTTCAGCACTCCCAAATCAATGTTATCCCAATCTCACTAGTTGATAGGATGTGGTTTTCTTGTTTAGACTGCTATACCCTGTCTCTTCATCTCAACCTGATGTAGCTCTGCTCACCTATTTGCAAAGAATCTGCTCATGGACTTCTGTGTTAAGACTGATGTAAAAAATTCACTGATCTTTGCTGCTGTGGCTTCATCATCTGTAAATATCTTTCTGACATGTTGGCCATCAAGTGCTCCTACTAGTTTCCTAAATGTATTCTTGTTTTTCAGCTTTTTGTTATCCCCCTTCTCCAGGCACACATTCTGTAGCTTCTTCTGTAGCTCTCTTATTTTCTGTTTACATTTGAACTGCCATATTTTATGGGTGCTCTGTTCCCACTTTTGGGGTAATCTCTTCTAGTCTTTTCCCTTTCTGATTATGTTGGGCCACACACAGCTTTCAGTGCATGACTTTCTTACATTTTTTCTAGTAGGTTTAGGAGTACAGACCACATGCAGGATGGGCTGGCCATTTGTTTTTAATAATCATATTACTTTCTTGAGGCCCCACACCTTTTATAGTGTTGTGCTAAATCCTCATTGAACAGTGTGTTACACCTCCACATGCTCAGTCCTTCTCCTTGTGGAGCTTGTGCAGAGCAAAACACTCACTTGGGAGTGTTGCTGCACAGAAAACTGAGATAGGCACATTTGCTTGAATCATCTTGCTCAATCAAATTTTCTTTCCTAAAATGAGCATTTGTTTCTGTTTTGGGTACACGTATGGTAAAAACAACTACAAATCTTACAAACCAGACCACTGAAAAATTAAAAAGCCTCCAAGATGAATTATTCCATTGTTCCTTGGCCCTCCTCAGCACTTTGTTCTAGGAAGGTGACATCATCGGTTGAAAGAAAAATTGATTCTCCATACGTGTGAATGATAGTGAGGATCTTTTTCCTCTCTTATTAATATTCTCTAGCTGTGTGACCTTTCCTATAGCAAATGTACACAGGTATTAAAAGCAGTGTGATGAGATATGCTATGGTTTTAACATCCTAAGGATTTTTTTTACTGCATTTTAGAAACACAGTTACGATGCTTGATTTGTTGCTGCATCTGTACAATTAGAAAACAATTGCTGGAAAAGGTTGGTATGATAAGGAAACTGAACTCAAAAAATACATATGGTTTACAGGCAAAATTCAATGAAGAGTCTGATTAGTTCATGATTTATTTTATGCTTTTAAAGGCAAATGAATTCAAAGTATTTAGAGAGTGTTTTGTGTCCCAGAGGTCCTGTTAGGACTTAATATGGTCTTCTACTTGCTGGAACAGTCCTAAAGAAATAAGTGATATGTCACAACCATGAGTGAAGGAATGCTGCATAATATAAACAAATTATTAGTAAAACTGAACCAGCGTTACTTGCCTCATAAATTAATTTTTGGCACATCTTTCACAAACATTAATTTTAATGTCTACATCCTCTGTTTTTATTTCCTAGTGATACAGTTTTATGATTGTGACCTCAACAAGGATCTCTATTGATTGTTACCCACAATTGTTTGGCTCCAGTCTCTAACCTGTCAAAACTAAGCCTGTGCCTGGACGTGGGAAGAATAAAGGAACAAGCCAGAACCACTTAGTGAAAAGCTGTACAAAGAAACAGCCATGACTTTTTACCTGGATGGGATTTTAAGAGAACGTTATTTCAGTTCAAACCCCAGAAGTGAGATAACTTCAGATTAGGTGTTAAAAGATTAAAATCAAAAAAAAAAAACAA
>WEIU01009112.1:205234-233543 GCA_013389925.1 Aegithalos caudatus
AAACCTCAACAAACAGATTCAGGCTTAGATTAGACATTAGAAAAATGTTTTCAATGTAAGGGTGATTAGCCATTGGAATAAGTTGCTTGGGGAGATGGTGGGGTGGAGGGAAGATGATCTCTGAAAATCTCCAAGGGGTGTCTGGATGTGGCTTAGGCATGATCATGGTGGTGCTGGGTTGATGGTTGGAATTAATGGTCTTGAAGGTGTCTTCCAACCATGATGATTCTGTGATTACATAACTTGAGCCAGGTCATTCAGCTGTCAGCTTTAGAGAGCTAGAGAGCTCCTCATGAGTCAGTCAGGAGCAAAACAGGGAGGGTGATTCACCCTCCAGGGGTGCCCATTTCTGCCCCATGACTATGAAAGGGAGCTCACATAATCTACTTTAGATCCAGCCAGCTCTCAGACTTCCAGCTTTACTTGAAATGGATTCCACCCCGAAGTTACCTGCAGTGCACATATACATGCTGGCACAGTTTGCATCATTAGGAAAAAATCTTATTGCCACAGAGATGGCAAAACTACCCAGACCCCACGAATCACATGGGGCAGTGCAGGACTGGGGTTTTGTCTTTGCACATGGAGTGTGCAACAGAGCTTAAGTAAAAGTCAGCATCCTCCAAATAAAACCCATAAGCAAAGGCCAGACGTGGTGTCAGATGCCTCAGTTTTTCTTTCCCATTTCAGTTTTTTTTTCCTCAGATGTTGTAAAGCTTCTCAGAGCTGCCAGATAGAGTATGCCAGAAAATCCTAATTTTGTTAAAAGAAAATGTCTCTATTTGTGCCAAGAAAACTGCATTTTCAGCAGCACTGAAGAACTTGGCCCTGGGACCAAATGATGGAAATACCTTCTTCTTCTTACCACATTTGTCCAAGTTCTAGCAAATCATTACATGGCTCCAAAGGTTTCAGTGTTCAAGGGTGAGTCATATAAAAATGCTAATTAACACATACATTTTAAACAATTATTTTCAGTCCTCTTTGAAATTGCAGCAGAATTATATTCTTTCCAAAGACAGCTCTGGATCACAATTTTTTTGTTATAACATACAGCATAAAGAAACTTTACATTTAAGAAGCTATTCAGGCTTAGTTGCACAAAACTTACAGACTTTTAAAAGGATTGCAATAAAAATATTATTTGGTGCTTGAATGAAAAAAAATCTGTTGGTCTGACTATCTTTTTGAAGAAAAGGCAGTTTTAAAACTTGCTTATCGGAGAGGTTCATAGTAATGCAGCCAGCTCATGTAGATCAGCTGTAATCTACAACCAGTGCATTTTTTAAAACTGTGCTCCATTCCCATTCTCCAGGATGTTCTAGAGGCATCTGCTGAGAATGTGCTTCAGGACCATCCCAACCTACGAGGCCCAAAGCAGTATGTGCTTGATGCACAATCAACATGCACATTCACAGAATGCTTCTACATCGCAAACACCTCAAAATTTTGTGGTGTTTGTCATGCCTGAGAACTCATACCAGAATCCAGGGCATCAATAAATCCTCTGCAGTAAAACCAGTGGATTAGACTTGTACTTCTGGACCAATTTTGGGGCCACAGTCAAAGAAGGGTATTGCAAAACTGCTACCAAGGTGATCAAGGAGCCAGAATTTACGAGATACAGAGAAAGTTGAGGACAGGTGGCTTGCTTTGTCTGGTAAAGGGGAGGCTAAATGGGGTCTAATAGCCCTTCTTGAAAAGGCAGATGCAAAGAGTATTTGCAATTTTTTGTAGTGGCAAATGTCTAAAAGAGGTAAGGGCCCAGACTTTAGCTCAGCAAGGTCAGGCTGAACATTAGGAAAAATTCATCCACCTTGAGGGTAGTGCAAAACTGGAACCAGGTAACAGGAGACAGGGAATCCCCATCTTTGGAGTTGCACCTGACTTTGCTAAACAAGGCCACAGGCAAGTTGATCTAGTGTTGTTGGTAACACCACTTAAAGTGGGAGGCTTGGAGTAGAAATCTCCTGGGGTCCCTTCCCACCAGTATGTCTATGAACTTGTGAAATAAACTCCTCAGCCTGTGTGATACTGGTAGATCTTCCTTCAGCCTGGGCGTTCAGGGTCAAGGCTGCAGGATATCAGTGCTCTGCTCACACCTGGGGCTGTCTTCACCCCTGTTTTAAGCCTCTTTGGCTTGCAAGGGCCATCACTAAAACCATTCCTTAGACTAGCACTCAATCCTTACTTCCTGTGATTGTCTTTGGCAGCATAGAAAAGGTCTGCATGAGTTTATATATGGGTAAACTCAAAGCAAGGATCTGCTGCAATCTCCTGGCAGTTCCTGGCTTGGCTGCCGTGGAGATCTGACTCTGACTATGACTGTCTCACAAAGAATACATTTGGGATGAGGTGTCAAGTTGGGATTTTAGCTTTTCATTGGAGGGGGCTAGAAATCTAGAGCTTCAACCATGCACAGAAACCACCTGCCATCCATACTTTATAATTTGGTTATACTCACCGAAGCATTTTCAGCTCAGAAAAGTTTCTCCAGGGAACCTCAATACTGAAGCAAATTAAGAAAAAAAAAAAACAAACAGTATATCTTCCAGTATTTTCTAGCCAGGTCTGCTGGTTAGTAAGCATGCTGGCATCTGGAAGCTTGTGGGATTTATGAATGCACATTATGTCCACGAGCTCCAATGAGAACAGTGACCATAAATCCCTTCATGTGATTAATACACCACAGTGTGCTATCTGCAGTTCAGCACACTCAGCAGAGCACTGAAGGAAGATGAACATTAGAAGTATTGCTTTCCACTCATCACTGGCAAATTACCATAAAGAACTACCCTTAGAGCAACAACAACAAAAGTAGATGATTAAGTATTTGCCTAGAGACATATATATAGTCTGATTATTTAGCTTAATTATCTCAGAAAAGTGATAAGCTAAAAGTATTGTCTCAGCTACAGCTGCTATGAGATTTCCCTTTCTTGCTATAAAAATTTTTACAGGTTTGAATTATTTTCTCTAATATGTTCTAATAAATTTGAACAAAATACGCAAAGAGAAATACAAGTCTCTTACCTTTTAAAATTGATTGGTATTTGTTTCCAGGGGACTGGAATCCTGACTGCATTTCAAGTTAAATGTTTAACTTCTGTCTACTTAAAATTTACTCTAAAGACAGACTTGATGAATGTATCCATCTTCTTTCCCTGATCTGTTGTTCCCCAATGCTGCAACCATCTCGGAAGCAGCTGCATTTCCCTCAACTGCAAAGCTGGTCCAAGAACACCTCACACAGAACTTGTCAGAAACACAGGGGGTATGAAACAGGCTCTTGTTTTGACAGGCAGCACAGATAGCAACAGATGTAGTTAAAAATATCCTCAGATTTGCTGTTTCAAGATCTTATTTTCACTTGCTGATGATTTCATCCAAATGTACAACTTTTTTTCACCCTTCAGTCTTTCCATCCTTGGTTGATTTTCATTGGAGACCTCCAGCCAAAACATGATGTTCAAAAAGAGGCTAAGGAACTGCCCTCCTCTCCCATATTAAAATATTTCCCACTGCAGCTTTAGCAGTTTCCCATGCTGCAGCATGCCCCTGATGTTTGGAAAGCTGGTTACCCTTTGCTGTGACTAGAAAAACCTCCCATAGCTGATGTAGTCAGCAGCATCTGAAAAACACCATCCACTCTGGCAGAATTGAACAGGTAAATTCTCCAAAGCTCCAGATTTGCTGTGACTGTAAATGATGTTGCCAGAGCAGGACCTCTGGTCACTCCAGCACCCAGCAGTGGCCAGGCAGCCACTCAAAAACAGGGAATGAATTACACCCTTTCTACCACAGCTGGAGCACAGCTCGAGCACCCAGCGCCCCACTCGGGGGTCCTGGTGTCAAACCTGGGGTGACACCAGAGGCTCCTCTGATGCCTTGGGAAGGCTCACCTGGAACAGAGACTGGACAGAGCTAGAGAATAAAGTAGATATTTATTGAAGAGCCTTTAAGAGTACACCTTGGACAGGACAAGAGCCTGACCGGGGCCACACACAAGGTGGATTTAAAATGGTCACAAAATGGACCACCGGTCATGATGTCTCACACTTTTTTGGTCTATTTGCATATTGGAATTTAATTCTCCAATTACAGCTTTGGGTTGTGAAGTATCATTCTTCTTGTTTTCCTTCTTCAGTCCACAGTTGTTTATGCTTTTCAGCCTGAAAGTTGTACTCATTGTCCTTGGTTTTCATCAGAAAAGGGATCTGTTTTGTTCCACTCTGTGAAGAGAGCTTATTAGCACTTAATATGAACCTCAGAACTACACCCCTAGGCAGCACAGAATCTGAAAAACATGAAAGATAAAACTTAAGGTATCACTTCTCCTTCCAGGGCCAGGCTTCTCCTGCAGGGAGGTCAACAGCAGATTGATTCCAACCTCTAAGCAGATTGATTCCAACCTCTAAGGAGCATGACTTCACTCACTGGTAAACTGTACCAGACACTGTGCCACTCAGATGCCATTAGAAAAAAAAAAAAAAAAAGAACAAATCCATTTGATTTGAATTATGTATTTTGTTCAACCTGAAATATGTTTTTTTTTTTTGTTTAGCTTGGGTAGTTTTTTGATGAATATAGAGGCACAGACTCTGTAGGGTGGTGAGGAGACGGGGGGCCTGGGTGTAGCATTATCTTCAAATCAAACCTCATCCCTAGTGCAGTGTTCCAAGCTGAGTCTGACTTACTGCCTACCACATTCCCTGGGGACCTTGAGAAACTCTGCAAGGGTATTTTCTGCTTCTACTCTTGCAAGTCTTCCATTTTGTGTACAAAAAAGTAAATTTGTTGGATTAGCCAAGTGAGTATTCTGAACATGAGACTGTCTTTCACACAGTGGATATTTAATAGTCTAGTACAATATTGACTAAACTCTCAGGATAGCATAGCTTTCTACAGTAGCTGAGGCACTAAAATACTTTTTGAAATGTTGGAATTGTTGGTTGAAACTCTAGTTCCAAAAGGGGCAGCAAAGGATCTTGCGTTGTGTAAAAGGCTAAAAGTGTAGCTAAAGGCTAATGAGCAGAATCTCCTCAGTGTTTGTACATGGAGGCTGGCTGTCCTTACAAGACCTGCATTAGCTGAGCCTAATTCTGGAGAGAATTCAGCAGCACTTGTCTGGGCATCCCCTACAGGGCAAGGTAAGGCAGTCTAAAGGCTCTAAATCCCTCTTCCCGTCAGTAAAGGGCTGGATGGATTCATATCCCATAAAATTGAAATAATACCATGGTGAATGAGATACAAAGGCTACATGCAGAGTCAAAACAAACAGGGTATTGGATGCCTGTCCCACGAGGTAGGCCCTTAAGGCCCCCAAAGATTCTAGATGCTGCAGGGAAGCCTTTTGACCTCTGGACATGGGTCTTCACTGGCTGAAGGTACAACACCTTCTGTAGTGCCCAGGGCATTGCTGCTCACAGTAAGGAGGGAAGACACAGCTTGTGTTCCTAGCTGGGACACTGCTGTCCTCAGCTCAGCATGCTGGCCAGGAAGGGGCTGGGCTACCAGGTGAGCTGGTATGCCAGAGGCATGGACAGGGAGCAAGTGCCTTTTCCACGAGAGGGGCTGGAAACCAGCAAAATAGCAGGGTAGAGAGTATGAAACATCTAACTTTAGATGCAAAGGTAAATCTCAGAGGGACAGTGACTTAAGTTATGGGAGGGTTACCCTGACAGTGACAGATGGTTTGGTCAAGGCACTTCAGCATCACAAGGTTCCCTGCTGGGCACAGTTGTTCACCAGGACCTGTCAAATACTACTGCTACTAGAGAGCTCCATCATATAATGAAATGGCCATGCCTTTGGTTCTGCCTTGCTTTCAATAACCAAACCATCTCAATCATCATTAGCTGAAGCAGCTCTGCACAGTACTTTGCTAATCCCTGGAGATGTGCCTTGAATTCCACCGAAATCCAACTCTAGATTCCTGACTGCTTTATTATTGAGTTAACCTTAAATCTTTAGGCAGCCTTCAGACAAAGAGGCAGCCAGGCAGTAACAGTTAAATAAGCTTTTAAATATATAAATAAAAATTACTCCAAAGACTGCATATGCTTGTTATTTTGCTGAGACTAAACTAAATTTTCATCTCTAGGATAATGGATTTGTTTAAATTAAAGAACTCTGGTCTTTCCGGTTTGTGATTGCTTTCTTCTAAGATACAAGCCAAGTGAGTATTAAATGAGCCCAGTGCGGAGAGAAGAGGAAAAAGCGAAAATATAATTTATTTACATAGTGAATGCTCCACACAAGGTTCATAAAAACAAAGCATATTATGAGAAGTGAATTAAAACCCAATTGCTTCCAGGTTCAAAGAGTCTGATGAGCTAATTAAACAATGCTTTCTCAAATCCAACCCCTGAAGTCTCCAGGGAAGGCGAATAGCTGAGGGACACACTTTCAGACCACCTGTTCATTAATTCATTCCCTTTCACAGCATGGCTCTGCAGCCTGAAGCAGAGCAGCGAGAGCCACCTTCCCTCTTGGAGCTCCTCCCAGGAAAGGTAAGCTGCCTTGCAATGGTCTGGCGTGTCTTGCAGTGATCTGGTGCCATCACTGTCCACGGCATGAGGTCAGGGCTGCTCTGCTTTGTGGCACAGGCTTTCTCTCTCCAGCAGACAAGGGCACTAACCCTTTACCTCCTGGGTTAGGGGCCTGTGGCAGAAGGAGGCTGTTTCACATTCCTGCTGTCTGGGATGTGCATGGATGCTGAGTGAACTCAGATAACTGGAGCCCACATCCACGTTACAATGGCAATGCAAGCAGCTGGCTGTAGCAGATTAAATCCTCTCAGTGTCCTATGTACAATCTTCAAATGTCTGCTGAATGATATTTGAGGTCGTCTTACTAAAAACATTGTTAAAAAATCCTCCTGACTTCCAACAATGACAAGATCCTCTGGCAGCACAAACTGGGACAATTCCCAGACAAACTTGATTCCAGGACTTCAGAAGTGACAAGTTTTGGACGCTACATGTCGTTATCTCAGACTGTCCCTACTGTACCCAATGTTGTAAATTTCTTTATAATGTGTGTTTATTCAGCGTCAAGTTTTTGCAAATCCGCATGTCAGATCTTGAGCTAATTAGATTTTTGCTTCACTATTTCTTTCACTGTTACTGTCAATTCCAAGATCACACCAGGAAAAGTCCGGGGCTTATAAAAACAGTATGTTCAGCTTAGTCCTCTTCCATTGGGTTTTCCAAGTATTTTATTATAAAATCTTCCCTTTTAGGTGGATCAAACTATTTAAACCCTAACTTCATAATTTCTTCAAAATATCGGTCTGATTTCATCCGTAAACCCTTTACATGATAGGATGTACCATATTTCAGGATGTTGGTCAAATTCCCACCTGATTTTCAAATCCTGTTACAGGAAGCAAAATGTATAAATTCATTGAAGTAGAATCTGTTATAAGGTGACTTCAGATTGAGGGCACATGTTAGGATTTGGTCCATTTTTAAGTGGCCTTTGACAATAATTCAGGGAACAATTATCAGTAAATGAAAGTAGATTATGCACTTCACAGAACTGTAATTCTGAGACTTTTGATGTGCAAAAAAGTTTTGATCATTCTACAGCAATATACAGGACTGGCTTCAGCCTGAAAGCACTGGAAAGCCACATTTTCCTTGTACACATAGTGTATCCACAGCCAGAGGGGAGTTGGTGAACTATGGTCTTCTGAAACAAAACAAACCACACTGGCTGCGTCACAATCTGAAATGTTTATAAAGGTCAAGGGACTCTGACTTTTTGTCTCTGTGCCGTTGTTAGGCCACTGTCAAGACTAGTACAGTCATTGTCTCAAAGAACTGTAATTCATATTTGTACTTTGAAAGCAAGAAATATTCCTTAAATGGTAGGGGTAATAAACTTCACATAACACATAGTAACATACTGGTATTTCCACAAATTATGGGCCAAGTATGCTTCCACACAGAGAATGATTTTATATTCCAAAGGGTACACTTCTCATTCTGTTGTATGTTGAAAGTTGTTGCTCTCTAGGGTCCAAAGCACTCTAACACACTCTCTCCAACCATGTGCAAAATAGAATATCAGAAAGTATTGTGAAATTAACTGTTTCAAGAAAAATTAGTCTCCAGTTACCCAAACTCTTCAGATTACAAATAAATCCAGCCTTGTTCTAATACAATTAAATTTATTTCCTTTTATAAAGGCTTCTAGGAAAGGATCTGGTATGTCAGTGGTTGCATATACTCAATTCAATAAATGTAAATATGAAAAGAATTTTTATGCAAAGCTTTTGTTGGCTTGTCGCACTGGTGGATTAAAAATTGGCAGTAGCACCAGTTTCCTCTTTGAGAGCTATTTTCTCAATTTAGATGTGATTTTACAGTCCTGTAAGATGCTACAAAATAAAAGGAATCCTTACATCCTTTTCTACCCTCACATAGAACTCTCGGTGGAAAATAATCTCTTATCTATACTTAAGTATTAGGAAAAAACAGGAAGATAATTTAGACTGAGTTCAGATATGAGAAAAAGTATTCAAAACCTACAAATTCTCTCCTAAACACTTCTGGTTTTATTCATTCCCAGTGTTGTCACAGAAACCCCACCAAACTGCTTTTTTCATGAGCCTTCTTGTAATTTCTGTTCTTGGACTGAAAATAGAGAGGAGAAAAATCTGTTCTAATTCTCTTCTAGAACTCCTTATACAGAACTTCAGCTGTCTTGATAATATGCCACAGGAGAAAACATTTGAGCTTTCTTGTATCTATTCCAACAACACCCAGGAAATGAAAAGAAATGAGAGAATGTAATGAAAATGGAGACAGCATTTTTTCAGTAGTGCCCAGTGAGAGGACAGAGGCAATAGGCTCAAACCAAAATATTGGACAACGCACTCAAATTTTTTTTTTTTTTTNAGAGGGTAAACAGAAGATGGCATAGGTTGCCCAAGGAGTTTATTTAGTCTCTGGATTGGCCACGGCCCTGGGGACTTGCTTTCAGCAAAAGACTGGAGTAGGTAATCTCCTAATCTCCTAAGGTGCCTTCCAGGCTCAGTCACTCTGTGATTCACCTGAATGTCGATTTCCTCCCAGAGAGTAAAAATCCATTATTCCAGGCAATGTTCTCAGACACAACTCAATATGTTTTTGGACAAACAGAAGGGCAAAGCTCTGAACAAAACCACAAAGCGAGTCTACTGATGGTGTACATGTGCCATAATTTAAATCCATATAAAACATAAGACACAATCCAACAAAGCCCAGCACAGTGATCTCTGCACCTTATACTGCAAAGAAACCAGGAATAAATAAATTTATAAGGCTCTTGGAAGCATTTAATTTCCTATTTTGCAGAGCAGCACACCCTCTATGCTCAAGTGCAACTTCCTGGCATGTACCAGGAGAGCATCTATCTCCCAACAAAGCTCTTCTACAAATCAGATGCAAGGCAGAGGCACCTTATTCCCATCAGATGTCCAGGGCAGTTCCCTCCCTTAGGAAGTCCTCAAAAAAGTCTGTGTGTCTACACTGACTGTCCTGAGAGCAGAGAATGCCAGTTCTGATAGAGGTGCCCACGTGGGAGGTGTCTGCACAGATGAACTTCACCAGTACTGTCAATAACCTAAGACCTCACTCCTCAAGTAAGTTCCTGCCTAGGCAGCTCCCAACACAGCTTTCAGCCTTTACATGCAGGTTTGTCCTACAGAACAGCTTTGAACTCCAGAAGGAAGCAAGGACCATGCAAGAGATGTTCATCTAGAAATGCCCCTTCTTAGGAATGGTGTCACTACGTCTAGCAGGTAGACAAACATATTCTGGTAATAAGGGGGAAGATTTCTAATTAAATTTCCACTTACATACTGACCTAACTTTTGATCCACAGAAAGTCTGCTTCAGTGTCACAACATGCTGAATCTCCTTCAATTAAAATAATTACTGAAGCATATGGGCTCTCTAAGCTTGCAAACGTTAGACCACAGAAAGTTAAATCCAACAAGATTTGTAAGCCAACAAGGCTGTACTAAGGCTGTAAAGACAACAAAACCATCAAATTCTAAAAAAGGCTGAGCAAAATGCAAAACTTTCCCAGCTGTCATGATCTTTAAAATATCTCCATTCTGTAACACTTGGTTGGCTTTTCATTTTCGGGGGAGAGTCAGCATGAAATCACATTTCATACTGAGCCTAGCAAGTGACAGTCCCTCCTATATTCCTGTCAACAAGGAATAAATTGGATTAGTCTCAGACAGTGTATGCTGCTCTGAAGATGTAAACATATGCCAATAAGAAGTAACATAACTCTCCAATTTAAACAAAGTAATGCACAAAGGAAGCCAGCAAGAGCCATACCAAACTTGTGTTAGTCATAATAGGCAGCTGCAGAACATGGGATGCCAGAGGATTTACCCAACCCCTAGTGACCATTAAAAGTGTTGTAAATAAGAAGGGCAAACTTGTTTTGCTGAACTTATAAATGGCATATAATATCATATTCTGGCACATAGAAGGAAGATACTGGGAAAGAAAATATTAATTCACATCACCACTTTGAATCTGATCTGTAGTGACTGCAACTTGTGCTCCTGCCGGGTCATGATGCAATGCCCAGGCAGTAACACAGGAGGAACTGTTTTCACTTTGTTTTTCAGCTGCTGTGGGCATGCAGAAGAGAAACAACCATCTTGCTTAGTGGTAGCTGTTATCATGAACTGGGAAAAGGGGATGACACTGGAAAATTGATCTATGCTCTCACCTCTCACAGAGGTCAAAATCGGATTACACTGGGCAAGGAGGGGAGAAAGAAGATAATCTATTTCTGCTGCTCATAGTGGACTAAGGAGCCTGTTTTTCAAGTCCCAAATCCAGCAACAAACACAATTCTTCCTGCCATCCATAATCAGGAGAAAGGTAAAAACAGATGTTACTGAGTCAGCAGAGTTTCTCTACATTCACACCAGGGCAAACAGAGGGTACTGACATTCAACTACTTGTATATTACAAAGATTTGATTTATTTTAATCTTGCTACCTTTTATTCTTGCTATCTCTGCTTGGTCCCATGCAAATGGACAGGGTTTTTACCACTTTATGGGTGAGCTTTATGGAAAATTGATTCTGAATTGTCTGAAGAATCTGTTGGAGCAGTCCTGGAGGATACAGCAGCTGGGTGATGTGATCTGCTGCTAGCTATGGACCATATGCTGAGCAGAGTCTATGCACACAAGCACAGTTCCCTCCTCTCATTAGCAGCTGGGAAGAAATTGAATTATATAGAAATGAATCAAACCTTCATTAATCTGCATGAAATCCACAATATTTATGTGCCTAGATGACATTCAAGAGAAACTATTTTGCACAAAGGCAAATAAAAAATCTGTCAGAGAACACATGCATAAAACATAGTATTTGATCCTATTCTCACTTGTTGCAATCAACTTTTTGATGCCAGAGTGTTCTGTAATGATAATGCAGGGAGATCTAACACATTTCAGTTTGGTAGCCTTTACCAGTTAAGCAGCTTTCTGGACTATTAAAGAGAAGTGCTGTGCCTGTGTGAGCCAGCACAACAGCTGTTACCATCTCTGGATTGGCCTGTACCACACCTTTTACATTTAAGCCCCTGAGGCAGAGAAAATGCTGCCCAGGACATCAACAGCATCCTTAGACCTTCAAAACAAAAAGCTCCATGGAATGAACTGCTAAATAAAAGACCCACTAAGCTGAAATATGCATTTAGAGCAAGAGCAATATTACCAGGCAGGAGGCTATGTTTAGAGCACTACAATAAATACCCAAGGCTTTTCCAACCATTCTTCTCCATCTGTCCTAGTGTTCCTCTGAATATTGCATACTTTGAAATAAGAATCCTATAGTAAAATGGATGTGGAATAATGGTCTGCACAGACCTCTGTCAGATGTTGCAATGCACTTTCCTTTAGAAAACATGGTCTTTTTCAGCAAGCGTCCTTCCCTGGCAGCCCAATGGTACTTTAAGACAATGTATTCCACTCTGCTTGGGGTGGTAAGCAATAGTCCACATCAATAAGAGCACTTGATAATTATTAACATATATTGTAATTTTTAAAAATGCTATCCATATATGTATATGATAAAGACTATATAACAAAGTCAAAGAAGGGAAGGATGTGGTCTTCCCCAGTGGTCATCCCCAGACTCAATATTGGAGCCAGTTCTGTCTAATATCTTGAAATGTTTCCCAGGATATCAAGAGCATATTTAGATCTTGCAAACAAAAACCTCCATGAAACAAGCTGCTGAATGGAAGAGTTTCTGGTTTTGTCCACCAGTGATCTGGACAAGGGGATTGACAGACCCCTCAGTCAGTTTGCAGGTGACACCAAGCTGGGTGGGAATGTTGATTTGCTGGAGGGCAACAAGTACCTGGACAGGCTGGATCAAAGGGTCAGGGCCAATTGCATGAGGTTCAGCAAGGACAAGTGCTGGGTCCTCCACTTGGGTTACAATAAATCCAGGCAGCACTACAGGCTGGGGGCAGAGTGTCTGGGAAGGCCCTGGGGTTGCTGGTCAGCAGCAGCAGAACATGATCCAGCTGTGCCCAGGTGTCCAAGAAGGCCGATGGCATCCTGGCCTGGCTCAGCCATGGTGTGGGCAGCAGGAGCAGGGCAGTGACCGTCCCCCTGTACTGGGCACTGCTGAGGCCACACCTCAAATCCTGTGTGCAGTTCTGGGCCCTCCCTGCCAGAGAGACATTGAGGGGCTGGAGAGTGTCCAGAGAAGGGCAATGCAGCTGGGGAAGGGTCTGGAGCACAAGTGCTGTGAGGAGCAGCTGAGGGAGCTGAGGGTGTTCATCCTGGAGAAAAGGAGGCTCAGGGGGGACCTCATCACTCTCTGTAAGTGCCTGAAAGGAGGGTGCAGCCAGGTGGGGGTCAGCTTCTTCTGCCAGGTACGAAGTAACAGGACAAGAGGAAACAAGGTAGTCTAGATTAGATACTAGGGAAATTTTCTACACTGAAAGAGTTGACAAGCACTGGAACAGGTTGTCCAGGGAGGTGGTGGAGTCACCATCCCGGGAGATACTTAGAAGACATTTAGGTGTGGTGCTCAGGGACATGGTTCAGTGGTGGACTTGGCAGTGCTGGGGTAATGTTGGACTCAATGATCTTAAAGGTCTTTTCTAACCAATGTGTTTCTATGATTCTGTGATTCTGTGTTTGGAGATAGGGGCAGGGGGAAGAGAGAGAAAGAAGAAAAACTACTACCTGTGGATCTCCAGAACAAAGAGCAAACGGGAGCAGCCGTATCTCTGCTGAGAACAAGTGAGGAATTGACAGCAGTTAGTAGACACCCACGGTACATTTTTCACCTGCTCCTCTGGATAAAATCATACATCAAAGAAAGACATTCCAGTGCTGGTTGATAAAAACTGACAACAGAAATTTCGGTATACCAGCTCTGGCACAGCTATGTTTTGAACTCTTCAGGTAGGATTCAGCTCAAAGACTAACATGGCTAAATTTAGAAGTGTACATGCGCACTCAATATCTCTGCTCCCTTTGTTGTCAGTGGAGATATAATCAAGTCTCTCACAGAACCCAGGGAGATATTAAACTCACCATAAAACAGAGAGGGACATGTATGGCTATCTGCACAGCACTGACTGTATTGTCAGGGTGTGACTACACAGAAAAGCATCTTGAGCTGCTCTCAATTATCCCATCTCCAGCAGCAATCCCAGCAGAGAAGTGTCTTTCACAGGTCTTCTGTAATATCTACTGGGCCCATGAAACTCTCTTGGATATCTCACAGCACCTAAATCAGCAATAGGCACACAAACATAATCAACTGATTTCCATGTTGGAGCTCTACTGCTGAGATTTAAGGGTCAGACCCAGAATCCTGCAGACAGAAAGGCAAATAATGCTTTACAAAATGTGAAAAACAAGTCTTTCATACTCTTATTCTGCTATTAGGTATGCTTCTGCCCATGTTTCTGCAGTCTGTCTTCGTGTTTTTAGTAAAGCCTCAAATATCACCTATAGAAGAGGTTAATAACCAACAAGGCATTTCTATTTCTGCTTCATATATAGTTACATTTGTTCTGTAAATAAGCAAATGCAAATGTACTTTCATGCAAATGTAACCTTTCTACTTGTAAAAGCTGAATGAAAAATATGTCAGCATCAGTTGGCTTTATAATAAATTTTATGGCATCTAGAAGTTGGGCAGAAGGAAAGATGAAGAGTTTTGTTCCAAAATTACTAGGGAAAGAAAAAAATAAGAAATATATTTCTACCTCTCACCATTCAAGTTTTTAGTAAGTGCTGGTAGGCTTCATAGTGGCGGAATAGAAACATTTTCAAGGACCTACAAAAAATAGCAGATCTAACAAAGATAGTGACATGTTTCTTCTGTTCCACTCAGAGAAGAATTGACAATTAGCATCTTCTTAATGTCATTTGGAATGCCAACACTTAAACTGTAACCTATATTCAATCAAAACCTTCAGGTATTTTGAAAAATCTCTGGAACTGGCCCCAAGAATATAAATGAACCAAAACTACTAGGTAGGATAGGCTGCTGAATTTAAATTCACTATGATTAAATCATTGCAATTTTTTATTGCAACGTCATAGCATTTAATTGAGCTTGACAGAGTATTGCCCTGAAAACCTTCATGTCAGTAAGTAGGTAATCAGCGTCCCTGTGCATTTCCCCCGTATAAGAGAGTAGCTGTGGATAGCTTGGCTGTAGCTCAGCTGCAGGTGGAAGGTGAAGAGATGGAGAGGCCTAGACTTTTAGCATCTGGTCAAATTCCAGAGTTAGAGAATCAGACAATACTCAGAGTTTGAAGGGACCCACAAGGATCATTGAGTCCAGCTCTTAGGTGGGTGGCCCATACTGGGATAAAACACACAACCTTGGTGTTATTAGCACTCTTTGAGGAAGAAACACTGAAAAAAAAAAAGCCTAAGTGAAACAGAATGAATGGAAACCTGCATAAGAGGTATTGGTCATTCCTTTTAGTTGGTAAGTCCTGGCTGGTTTTCATGTAGTGCTTACCTTATGGAAATGCCTATGGAAATTCACTTTAAAGCTTTGGCTGATTTGCTATCCCATCAGAGGTGGTAAAGAGTAATGAGAGAGAGCCACAGTGATTCTATTTTAAGCTTACATTTGAGTGGCAGCAGAAATCCAGAATAGCTCAAGCAGAGCACAGCTACAAGAGCCTGCACAGAGGACAGAAGGTCAGGAATAAACTGATCAAATGCCAGCTATATGTGAGGTACTTCATTGATTTTAAGGTCAGAAATAAATTTATAGTCCCCACTGATTCAGAATTTCAACAAACAACTTCCACTGGGAACAATTATTTTCAAGCGTACAGAATCCAATTTATGTGGCCATTGAATGGATATTGTGAGTCACCAAAAAAAAGAGATAACTGAAGTTTTGTGTGCAAATTATGTCATCTAGGATTAGTCAGAACACAAGAAAGAATGGACTGGAAAGACCGGACATGATTGATAGAAAGCATAAATAAACATTAAAATAATTTAGCAACTTCTTAATCATAGATCTATTATAGTAAGGACACTTACATAGACAGAAATGTTAGCATTTGTACACTTACAATTTGGCAAAAAACTACTCTTCTAACAAAATGCAGAAATACATCATGAACAGCAAATTATTTCATCTACTAGGGAGCCTTAAAGACACAAGACATTATTTTTCCAATCACATGCTTACATGTAAATTGCTGTACCAAAAAGGGGTTCATCTGGTTCAGCTGCCTGCTTCTGGCATCAGGAGGCACAAAAACACATCTCATAATGCACCTGGACTTCTCTGCCAAGCTGTGTCACAGGGAGAAAATCTCAGCCCCAGTCAGAGCTGGCAAATGCATTCTGCCTTCAAGTAGGAGTGCAGTTCAATTTCTCCAGCACTGTTTATTTCACTTGATGCCTTACATTTTATTTAAGTATAGACTGGAATCTCTTAAAATGTGAAATCTCTTCTCACTTAATTTCAGTCAGTCCATGGAGGTTTTCCATTTGCCTCTGGGACACAGCAGGACAAACAAAGCCATTGTTTGTAACTGTGCACAGCACTTTGCCTCCATTTCACTGCCTGACTTGGAAGGCCATTTCCCACCATGGAGTTAGACAAACCTATCTCCTTTAGGACAGTGTACATCCTAATTTTAGGTCTGCATAAGGCCAGACCTTTTCAGTGGTGGCTAGCACCTGGGTTTTTAACCCAGGTTCCACTGTACATGTCAGCCAGGTCCTCTAATATTTCAAGAGAACCCGCTCAAAACATTTTTAATTGGTTTTAGATGGTGTTCTTCTGAATGCGACACCCAGAAGTGAGGCATTTCAATGAAATATGTCCATTCCCATGAGATCTTTCAACAGAAAATGGCTGCAGAATTTGTTTAGACAAAAGAAAACACTCCACTGCAAGATTTTTCTTCCACATGAGTTTTGATACACTTCAGTATTTGAGTTTAATTAATTTCTGTAATACATCAATGAGCTAACAGTGGGTTCTACAGTACATGGTGTTTAATGCTAAATATGCTGCACTGTGTTTAATACTGAAAAGCAATAATAAAGTCAAACCATAGAATCATAGAATAATTAATGTTGGAATAGACCTCTAAGACCAACAAGTTCAACCATTAACCTAACACTTCCATATCCATCACAAGATCATGTCCTAAGAACCACATGCACACATCTTTAGAATACTTCCAGGGACAGTGATTCCACCACTACCCTGAGCAGCCTGTTACAATGTTTGACCAACCTCTCAGTGGAGAAATTTTTCCTAATATCCAATCTAAACCCTCCCTGATGAAACTTGAGTCTATTTTCTCTTGTCCTAAAATGTGTACAGATATGAGATTATATTCTGAGTTACAGCAGCATAAATAGTAACCACCAGTTTAGAGCAAAATGTGCTTGGTTGGGCAACAAACAAAACAAGGCAAAGAGCCAAATATATTAGAAACTAATAGTATGAAAAATACAATTGATGGAGAAAGGGTATGCAAAAAAGTCATTGGACAGTCTCATACAAGAATTGCCTTTACTCACCATCACCTTAACTCATCACTCAGTTGTCACAGCTACTCTTCATAACCAGCTGGGTTTGAATCTTTTCATACCAAAGCAGCAGCACTGATTTCCATTACATGTTCAGTTTTCAGAATAAAGAATTCAAAAAGAACTACATTTCTTCTCTGTAGACTATGTAACTTTCCCTTCCTCCATTAGCATTACCTGGCCTGGCTTCTATGTCCTGCAATCTGATACGGTGGCAATGTGCAACTGCTGAGCCCTCTTTGAATGAGCCAGGAAAATGCTCACCTCCCAGTATTGCCTAGAGAATAATGGACCCAGGAATTAAAGGTCCTTCTCAGGCAGATCTGCAGACTCCCTCTGGATGTTATACTGAATTTCAAAATGGTTTTAAACTCCAATTCAAAAATGCCTTTCATCACTAATATATGGATACTTCTGCAACCAGCTCCATGATTTGACTTCAGACAGGAGCATCATCAATCCTTGGCAAAAAACAAGACTTCAGAACACAATGTGCTGGCCCTTCACTGCTCCTGTCCTGCAAATACCTGTTTGGTATTTGCCATGTACCGTAGTAACAGACTCAAGAAAACTGCCAAGGTATATGTCAGCTAGACGTGAGGAAAATGGTCTTTTGTATTTGAATAAATGAAGCAAATTATTATTGAGCTGTTCCTGGAAAGAAAATTCAAACTCTCTTGGGTTTTCATGATTTAGAAAAAGACGATGTGTATTCCTTGCACAGCAAGGATCCTTAAAGATCAAATCTCCTTCCTCAGGCTTCCTACAGCCATGGATATAGAAGCAGAGGATGTAGGAGGGAAATTGGCCTCTTAACAGAAAGGTGCCATGATAGAAAGGTGCATGATGCAGTGAATCAAGCACATGAGAGCACTGCCCTGGCCAGCATATTTTGTGACAATCTGCAGAAGAGATGCTACAGGCAGCCACGGTCAATTCAGGGCATGTGCTGATGCAGCAACTGGACTGAGCAAGAGGACTGCTCACAGGATGAGGTCTCAGGATAAGGCTTTTTTCATCCAGAGTCAGCCATATGAATGTTGGGAGTTTAATTTAATACATTAGGATCCTGCTAAGCAAATGGAGAAAGAAGAGCACAGAAGGAGCCTGAACTTATCCTTCCTGCCCTTCTTCAGGATAGGATGGATCATCCTTTGCAAGTGCCTGTCTCTCTCCAGTAATTAGAGGAGACCAAACATGCTTAGGTTCTCCTTCAAGTGACTAAATTTGGATGAGGATGAGAATTCTTCAGCGTGTTTAGGGGTAGTACATATTCAATGAATGAGCTCTTTTACTAGCACTGCAAAAGTCAGAGCTCTGATGGGATCAAGGGAAACTCTTAGTCCCAACAGCACAGCTCTCTTTCATTCCCTTTAGTGCTCAAGCAATCTATTCAGCTTGCAAACTTTTTGAAGCCAGGACCTGGCTCCTCTCTGCTGGTAAAGCAGCTGGCACATGGTTAGTCCTGTACAAACAAACAATAATAATGCTCTCTAGAAGCAGATGTTTGGAACCCGTTCTCAGATGGAAATGGCTCTAATTTGACGTAACACAAATAACGTGTTACATGCAATTACCTCCATATGAATGTTGGACTCATTAATTAAAAGGGGACTTGGAGAATTTATTACACATTTTGTCAGCCTGGCCTCACAGGTAGATGTTTGCCATACAAATGACTATGGGTGTCAATCCTGGTCTTAGTAACGTCCATTGTGAAAATGTCACTGATGCAGAGGGAGACAGACTTGGTTCTCTCCTCAGAGGAATGACTCTGAGTATTCCCTTTTCCCTTCAATATGAGCATAACTACAGAAATATTATTAGGCCAGTCAGTGAAGTTATCACTAGATACTGATAATTTTCTTCAAGATTTTTTAAATCCTTAAAGATAGTGTATCAGTACTTGAACACTGATGCTGTTTCTCTCACTTCATAGACACATTATACAGCTTCTGAGATGCTACACCAGCCATCAGTGGGTAGCTCTCAGACAGCAGAAAAGCAAAGGTTTGAGATAGGTGGTATTCATTCTGCTCATCCCATATTTCTTCCTGGATTTTAAAATGCTGACTAATATGCTAGGTGCTGAACTGGAAATTATTCTCCCTTTGGTCACCCATTTGGACCAATCAGGCTTTTACTGTAATCAGACACTCTAGAGACAATGTCAGCAGATGGTTTAACCTACTGGAATTTAGTGAAAAGGTATGAACTATGTGCTTTCAACACATCAGAAGATACCTGAGGGAAAAAAAGAGAGTATGTATATTTATATAAACACTGGAATATATAAATGCAGAATTTCAACATAACAAAGTTTTCCTTTCAGCTGAAATTGACTCTTGCACTTTCATCATTTGCAGCAGTCTTTCACAGATGTATGTATCAGACCCATGTGTCCTTAACTTGGCTTCTGGCTTTCAGAACCCAGACCTCACTTCACTGATCACTTCTGTTTATAAATGTATCAATTTAAGTTATTAGTCATTACCAGCAGCATAAGTCAGAGAGGAATCAGAGCTAGTTTCAGTTTTCTGCTATGACTACTGACAGATTCAGAGCTACAGACAGAAAAATATGTGCAGAATCAGTGCTTCTGAAGTGTCTTCAAATTCACAATTTCTGGTGAAGAAACACAGATAATAGTTCATTGGCCTCCCAGGTTACACTCACTTTGCTTAGTGGAGAAATCTGAATCCTAATTCTGACCATGATATAAGTTCTGATCAAAACATCACGGGACAGGCTTCTCCCACAAAAAAAAAAAAAANNAAAAAAGTCTTGAAGCAACAAAATTTGTTGGCAATCACATTCATTTAGCATCATATTCCGTGCTAGGATCAAATGTTGAAAACATAGAGGAAAATGCAGAAAGACATCATTACTGTAAACAGTGGCACCTCTTGATATTACACACCCCTTGTCTTTTTTTTTCATTCAGAATATAACACCATTTCATTAAAACATGAAGACAAAATCAAGTGATTCGCAGAAAAAAAGAGAGATATTTCAAAACCATGCAGAGCTATTTTAATGTACTATGTTCTGTATAATAAGGGATGTTCAAAATTTCTACAGTTCCAAACTAAGAACAAAAACAAATACTACAGTGAGAAAAAGCCCCATGGGAGGTAATTCTGTATTTTGACCGGCTCTATTAATGGCCCTGAAATTCTGATTAAGTTTGGGCTGCAGGCCATAAAGTTAGGATTATCTTCCCATGGAATTTGAAAGAAAAATGGAGCCTGAATATTAGCAACTATTAACTAATTAGAAAGCTCATTACACTGGAACAGCATGTCAGAGGAATTCATGAAAGATCTTCCTCTTGTAGCACTGAATACACAGATGGACAAAAACACTTAGAAATCTCTGCTATGGACAAGAAGACAAGTTGATAGATTACTCCATCCCAGCAAAACATTTCCTTCTCTACTATCTGTCTCTGTCAGTGAGCAGTAGAAGCTGAGTTTTGTCAAGAAGACAGAGTTTGATCTAACTGCTGCAGCGCCTTTTGGAGTTTCATCATTTCAGCTTTCAAAAATACTTAAGCTAATTCAAGAGATTTCTCAAACCTGAACATTCCTCTGAATCTTTCAGAAGAAATGATTCTGAGCGCTGCATGTGGAGTATTTTCAGCTCTGAGGTCTGAACTCACTGTAGTAATTGGAAATGTGAAAAATTTTTAGTACACTAAGTTTGCTCCTTGAAACTTTACTCTCTGAGGCATGTTTCCATATATGCTCCTACACAGACACAGTGTGTTCCAAATTGTCCAGTCCTCCCATACATTGGAAATGTAGCACTTGTACCAGTAAGAACAGCACAGCATGACTGCTTTTCTGGATTTTTTGTTTCTAACACTTCTTTAAGCAGTTGTTTACCTTCATCCAAGTAGCAAAGCTATTTGATACACATAAAGTATTTTCACAATGAAATTTTAAGGATGATCATTCATTGTTTTGTTCCATCCAGTTCATTTCTTCCAGTTTCTATGGTGAAAACCATGTGTTATCCATAGTAAATTCCTTGCCAAAGTTAAAATATATTCCACTTTCGATTTTCCAGGAACTCAATATAATCACATTGTACTTCAAGAAATGAAAAATTGACTTTCACAACACAAAAAAGTGTCCAAGGCCCCAAATCACTCAAGTTTCTGTGGTTGGTTAGAAGATTCCATTCCCTAAAATCTGTGGTCTGGCCATTGACTTCCAGAGCTTTGTTATCTCCTTGTTGCACTGTGAGATAATACAAATAATGTCAGCAATATTGCTAATAAACATGTTAAAAAAATAATGCACTTGATGTGACTCTTTCAAGACTTGGAAGATTCCAGTTAGCACACAATCTACACATCCAAGATCTCCTCAGTCATGCAATCTCTAAGAAACAAACCCAAATTACTTTCATTCTCACACAGTACCTCTCCAATGTTCCCGAGCAATAAATCATAAATCAAGATCCCACACAGGTCTCTAAGGCACACTGCAGCCTGTACCTGCTTCTACATGAAGTCCTCAGCTGACAATTCATGTCTTCAGCACAAAAAAGCTCACTAAGGCAAGAATAAAAACTTCTCTGTACAGGGGAAAAAAGCTCCCATACTTTCTCAGAAGGCAGCACTGAACATTGAGGTGCACTTGCATTGAAACCAGAGACAGTCCCCAGCCTCTCTGCCTGCTGCTCCCAGGGCAGAGCATGTTCCTTTGACCCTGTCTCCTCTAAAAAGAGCCACACCTGTGCATATTGATATATCATCTTTAGGCATTCAAAATTAAACAGCTACCTGGAAAATCTTCAACAGAAAGGAACAGAAAAAGCATGCTATGTATTAGTCATTAAAGAATCCACTGCCAGAAGGTTCTGTGGTGCTGAGAAATAAGCATAGCACAGCATGTCACAGCATTGCACAGCATGGCAAAGAAGGCAAGGCAAGTTAGTTTGGCCAATTTCCACTCAAATCAGAAATTATCCAGCTCAGACCCTCCCTACATATACCTACAATCTCCTTATTTTCACTTCCTGTCTTTCAGGATTCACTAGTTACAACAGGAGAGTTCCATCGGAAAAGTGACTTCATCAAGGAAAAAAAATGTTGTTCTTAATATGCTTTGCCTATGTCAGAGGCAATGGCATGAGTTTTAATGCTCTATTAATGAAGTACTGACCATTTTTTAAAATCCAAAATCAAATACAAATACACCTACATTAAGAACAGGTTCCTTGCTTACATGAGGGAAGGTTTGTATTTTATCTGTCCAACCCTGAGTTCTAGGAAAATTAAGGCTTTCAGATGAAAACTGAAACCAGTTATCACTGCAGCTACTACATTTGTAAAATGTCATTTTGCACTGGCCAGGTTAGTTTCATGCCAGCTGCGATATTTGCTTTAAACAGCTATACTCTTAGAGAAATCACAGCACTGAAAATTTCCCTGTACGTGGGCTGGTGTAAGAAGCCTGTTACCATAGACAGCTCAGTGGTGCTCCTGACATTTTTCAATAGCTGCTAAGAATAGGACATCTAAAGCCATTTCCTCCAGTTCTCTGTTTGGGAATGCAGGGAAGTGATGACAATGATCCAGAAAGCCATAAGAAGTTGCTTTCAACTCTGTTTTAATTGGACTCCATGGGCAGCAATAGAGAAAGGCATGAAAAAACCCCAGTATTTATGGTAATGTACAGGAAAACATAAAAATGTATGCTAAGATTGCCACAGAAATAAAGATGATCTGCAGGGGAGAGGGAAGCATGAGTGGATGCTGGACTGAGAGCCTAAAGATGTGACTTTCCTCTGGGACAGCTTGTGGACTCAAAAAGTCATTTCACTCCCCTGTGTCATGGACCTCTTCTCTATATATGGATTTAAGTGACCATTTTTGTAAAACACAATTTCAACCCAATAAGAAACAAAATTATGTAAGAACTAGACATTAGTAAATTATTACTCATCCACAGCAAATTCATGATTCCATCTCCATGTGTTTCTTGAGACAATACTGGCAGTTGTTGCCAAGCTGACCACAAAAGCAGGCCAAAAATCTCTTTCCTTTATCAAAAAAAAAAAAAAAAAAAAAAAAAAAAAAAAAAAAAAAAAAAAAAAAAAAGGCTGAATTGGTCATATAAAGCTGTTCCCAGGAGCATCCCAATGACTGATTCCTGTACATAAAGCCCTCTTATTCTCACCAGCACAACTCAGTAAATGAGAGATGTAGGGTTTGCCCTCCTTGGCTCTTCCTGCACTGCAGAATGTCACACTTTTCTTCAGAGCACACACAGCTGCTGAGTGAAACATTTACCTGCTGGGCCAAATTTTGAGTTACATGTCCACATCTTAGATGTGTCATTTTTCTTCAGTTCTTCTTGTCCCCTGTGGCCCCATCTTTGTATCCCAGTCACATAATGTGGCTCTCCCAACTCCATTACAGGTCAGGCTCCTTGCACAAAGAAAGGAGAGGCAGGTATCTATCTGTCTGACCATCACAGCAAGGGCTCCAGCAGGAAAATTCAAATTATGGGGCGCAGAGGAAAAGAAGGAAAAATAAATAAGGCAGCAATTACAGCACAGGGAATTAGGAACATACTACAAGGATCTGAATTGGAAGAAGCCAGCTGGAAATGGGACTAGGAACATGGCAGGGCAGACATTTATTCTAGAAGTGACATTTCATCAATTTAAAGTCACTGTGGCTGGCCAAAGGAAGCAAACTTTCCCCCAGCCAGCAGCCCCACTAATTTCAATGGGATATATAAAGTTTGTCTAGCTGTAGGCCCTGAGCCCTCCTTGAGTTATTTATTATCTCTAATAGTCTGTAAGGAACAGACTGTGCCATCTCATAGTGGTGCTCCACAAAGATCAAACTCTTTAGAAAGAATCCACCTACAGGCCTGTGGATTTTGGAAGGCAAGTGTAACCCACTTACTGCTCTGGGTGTTACATGAAAGCCTGCTTTGTCAGAGTAGGTGAAAGGAACAAGAGGGATTTTATTGTCTGGTAAAAAACAATATGGAAAGCTGAAATATTAACTTTGGTTTTAACAATTAACAGCAGGGCTTTTTCACTTGTATGGCTTCTGTGCTTTGAAGCAAGAGCACTACAGATAGCAACACAATGCATTGAAAAGAATACACAAAAGAATTTGGAACAGAAAATGCCCTTTGAGCAAAGGAAAGGCTCGGTATTGATTCAGGAAGCAAAATCGCAGCCTTGCACCATTAGATAGCCAACTGAGCAGAAGGAAAGCAAAGGGTATGAAAACAAGAACAGATTTTAACCACACCAAATGGAGCATTGTGTAAGAGGTACTGTGTGTCTCTGGAGGGTAGATTTAGTAGGTTTACTCAGATTCAGAGAGCAGAAAATCACTCAAAAATCTCTCATTAACAGGAAATCAAGATACAGATTTTGGGGCCTTTCAAACCCTACAATACACATCAAATGAAAGGGTCCTCTGTCAGTTTTACTTGCTGCCTTAGGATTCTAGCTTTTATATTTTTTCATATATTTGTAATCCTGAAATTCTTCAGTGTGTAAACTCCATATAGAGTGTTAGCTACTGTTCTCCCATTTTATTCAGACTAAACAATTCCTCTCTAGGCCTGAAACTCAAGGATACCTCACTGTCTCAGGCCCTGAGAGATGAAAACAACAGTGAATTTGGGGGCGGGGGGGTGAACTTGTAGTAAATTACTTCATTATCTGAAACTGTAATTGGAGGATTAACCCCTGATATGTAAGTGGACCAAACTTACAACTGTATGAAAAATTTGTGACTGTCATCCATCTTGGGTGTAGCCTCTCAGAGGGTTTTGACCGCCCAAGGTGGTCAAATTTATTGAAGGCCTTCAATAAATGCCTGCTTTTAGTCCCTTAATGTTGTCTAACCTCTGTTTTAAGAAGCCACTCCAAGGCATCCAAGGCATCATACTGGCACCTTATATCTAGAGCAGGGCTTTTTTTCCTGGTGACAGTGACATGTCCTTGCCATTATTTTTAGTGGAGAAAGCAGATGCATTCCACTCTGCCCTGCAAACCAGCTAGCTGCACACAGGGACCCTGACTAATGAAGTAATTACCTTTACCATGGAGCACAATTAGAGGAGGGAAACTCTTTGTCTCAACTTGGTTAACAAAGAAAAACTGCAAATTGACTTCTCTGCACAGAAATTTCAGATAGAGCTAGTCAATTAACTCTAGTTAAAAACAGTCAATTTCCCAGAAATTAGGGTAGGGGCCGAGGATTCAACTATTACTGACAAGAACAATAGCTGACATCTTGCTACTTAGCAGCTCCTTAAAAAATGTTATCATTCATATAGCAGGAAGAAAAGCGTTCTGATAGACCCTTTGATTTAAGTGATATGCAATCCATTTTTAATGCTGTCAGTTCTAAGTGATGCCTAAAATTTTTTAAAGTATGTCTCTCACTTTCCTAACTTGTGGAAGGAAAAAAAACTATTTAAGGCTTCATCTTGACACAGAAAATATAGCTGATTATAGAAGGGGTTGCTTCAATTGTAGTGGCTGCTCCAGAAGAAGTGCTTGTGCATTGATTACAGGTCATGTAGCAAATGTCTTGACCACTAAATGTCGTGCAAAGCCAAAGATTGTTATTCATTAAATCAGTTACAACAATGAAATAAAAAGACATAAATTACCATTGAGAGAAGTTTAGAACACTTCCCAAGGTGCCCAAATGGCCAATGTCCTAGTGAAAAATAGGGCTAATTATTAAATCAGCTGGAGACAGAGAAAAAGAAAGAAAAGAGAAAGTAACACAAGGATAATGGTTATGCAAATAAGCATACTCATATTAACACCCAGAAATTTAAGAAGAATGAAAAGGAAAACAAAGCCACAAATACACTTCCATGACCTTCAGACTTATTCATGAATAACATGCTGGGTTTTAAACATCTCAGGTATAATACCAACTTTAATAGCAATTAAATTCTTGTGCTGTGTATAAACTTTAGTCTTGGACAATTATGAAGAGCAGGCAGAAGTGTTCCAGAAATGTTATAATTATTCTTTGGTTAAAAAAATACATTGCAATCAAATTGATGTCAAAATACTTTTCTATCAACAGAGGAACAAGTGACAATGTCCATCAGTAGTTATAATAAATAAATAAAGTTAATAACTAAATAATAGGTTGTTTATTTATTTAACAAGTGAATAAAATAATTATTAATTTATTTTAATTAGTTCATTTTAATTAGGTTTTATTAGTTAGTTAATTAATTATGTAATAAATAGATAAAATTAAACATTTATTTAAGCATGCCTGTCCAAATGGCACATGAGAGTTTGAAGGAGCCAGCCCAGGACTTTTCTGGCTTATTCGTGCTGAGCTTATTTGTTTACTCCTTAAGGAATGTAGATGTTAAAACACATAGGGCCTTTTAAAATGTCTTTATGGCATTAAGAGGAATAGTGTTTGGCTACTGTGACCTGTGCACTTACAAACTTGTTAGCTTGGCATTGATCCCCAGGAAAGTGAGAATGCATGTGACATACACTCAGTTAACACAGAATGACAGAAGTTATTGCAATCTTTGAATATCAATGTGGATTTATAGAAAACAGATTTGGTGAAGCAGCTGAATGAAGTTTTTTTCATGGCTTTATGTATTTGGATGATAAAATGACTAGTGTTGATACAATAACAGCAGACTTAAGTAAGCAAGTTGGCTTAAGACTGCATGACATTTTAAACAAAATATAACCACACTGTATCAACATGGTATGTATTATGTGGACTAAAAGCTGCCAAACTGATAAATTCTCTCAATTTTCCAAGAAGGATGCTTCAGAGAGATTTGATGATCACTTTTTAATATGTCAGATAATGTCATAATGGGGTTCTTTTGACAGCTACTTCTATTTTTTTCATTATGCTGAAAAACCACAAGTAATGGAATCTGAAGTTAAATGAGTGAGCAACTACCCATAGGAAAGGCTTTCTGGGGGTCACAGTGGAGTCCTCCTCTGTGTATATTTGAAAATTCAAAAATGTTGCTCCAGATCAGACATACATGAAGTCAGCAAAATCCTATGACTTGTGGTATGAAAAGGTTGGACTAAAGGATGGCCCCATCTGGCCTTAATTGAACAGCCTGTGTGGATTCTCAGGCAGAAACACAGACAAGGGAAAAATCACTTGTATCTATATGGATTTTGGTTCTGGCTTCAGAGGCAAGATTAAGCAACTGAGAATCTATCTGCTCTGCCAGGTTTGCTGCTTTGCCATTAGTCCCAGCGAGCAAAGGTGTGGTGGATTCATCAGACAGCCTCATGCACTGGCACAGAGTCCCTGCTGTTCACTGGGGTCTCTGAGAGGGCAGAGACACTTTCACAGAGAAGTAGGTTGGCTCAGACAGCAGAAATTATGAGCAATTACTAGAACAGGCTGCCCAGGGAAGCTGTGGATGCCCCATCCCTGGAAGTATTCAAGGCCAGGTTGGATGGGGCCCTGAGCAAACTGATCTAGTGAGAGCAGCTCTGCCCATGGCAGGGGGGTTGGAACTATGTGATCTTTAAGGTCCCAAACTATCCTGTGATTCTCTGTACCTTAGTTTTATCTTTCTTTAATTTGCAACAGAACTATGGGACTGGCTTGAAATTTTGAAGTTATAAAACATATATGCAGATAAATACATGCATTTTTTCACAAATAGAGCATCAAGGGATTATGAACAAAGTCAGTGTCAAAAGGGCTCATCCTCACTTATGAAGCAGGTAATGATATTAACTGAGAGGATTCTCAAAAAGGCAAAAAGAGAAATGACTTCTGGTTGAATAAAGGAATTATACAGGAACAAAACTGATTTAAAAGATAGACCACATTAAATTTACCCCTGTGTCCAAAGTTATGCAAAATCTATTAATACTTTATTTGAAGCCCAAATGGGATATAAGAAATGCTAAGACCAATGCTAAAACAAATTCAAAATATATCCTTGTCTCATTCAAAAAAATTCTCCAAAGTATTTAATCTTGCAGCAGGTGGCTATTACTGAGAAAAAGAAAAGAGGTGTAATCTCCTGGTGGCAGAACACACCTTGAGCTGAATTATATGTGACTGAAAGCCCCATCATTACAGTGAGAGCTGCAATGAAATAAAGCACAGGTTTTTGACTCCTGAAGAGAATTAAATATCTCTTAAAGCTGAAGGGAAGAACAGTTTCATGAGTATAGCCTGATGTTCAGAAGCGGGGGG
>WEIU01009112.1:233567-286749 GCA_013389925.1 Aegithalos caudatus
TTGTCTTTATGAATCTATATTAGCAGTGGAATTATTTCAGTGTGAAGTAGTGGGGGAAAGCAGTGAGACCCACGTGTGAGAAGACAGAATTAGCCTGTTTTAGTGAAGTAATCATGTACAAGACAAGTGAAAGATGAGAAAAAGGATTAATAACAATTATTATCTCCAAGGCACTGTGCTAACACTGACGTCTGTTCTTACAGCTAGAGGTTATGTTTCATGGCTCCTCCTGTAGTAGGGAAATTCCATCACTAATTGGGTTTCTATTTGCTTCACAGACTTAATGGGAGCAGGCAATATTAACTGCAAATAAATAACGAGACTTCATTTCTTCTGCCTGTCCATTTTAGGTTGTTACTGAGCCTTAGCCTGGAGAAAAATCTCAAAATAAAATCTTCCTCTGAAAATATTCAGTTACTAAACTAAAACCAATGAGGGAAGATACTTTAGGATTCTTATGCCTAGGTTTAGGTAAAATATCCCGAGGTGAACATAATAGCCACAGAATAATGCTTTCACATCATTCTTCTGCTGTACTTATACTGGATGAGTTGCTAAGAATCACATAATAGCTGAGGATGGAAGGGACACCTGTGGATCACCTAGTCAGAGCAGGGTCACCTACAGAAGGTTGCTGAGGTCCAGGGCCAGTCTGAGTTCCCTGCCAAGTTGCTCTCCAGCCAGCTGGCCACTGAGTTAATCCTTTGCTGTTAATAGATAAACACCATCCCACTCACCTGACTGGCACCAACAGCACTGTAGAGTTTGGCTATATTTTTAATTTAGAGAGGATGCATAATCACCTCTAGGTATTGTAAATGTTGTTCATGCAAATGCACATTTACTGCAGGAAAAGCAAGACTAGATTATTCAGACATCATCAACACTGATCAGACAAAATGGATAGATTTTCTTTAATGAACAAATAATGTGTTGAATTACACTGAAGTTTATTTTAAATGAATACTTCATTAAGTGTGAAATGGAGACTTACTTATCAGCCTGCATAACAAATGATACAATGTAGAAGCAGACTGGCTTATTAAATGCATATTATTACTGGTTTTACTGTGATGGCACCTCATGCAAATACAGTGAAGGAGGTCACCGGAGAGAAGGACAACAGATAAAGAACTGAAGGATCAACAAAACACAGAGGCAATGTCTCATCCAGTCACACAGCCACAAAACTGAAGCACAATCCAAATCTCCCAAATTCCAGTTTATTCATAATCTATGTATTTGAAGCTAGGCATTAAAAAAAAAAACTTTGTGAAAAGATTTCCTTCAGATTTTTTCAGGTGTTGAACTAAAAACAACCCCAAAGATGGCTGGATTTTGGTTCTGTTCCAAGCTAGATACTTATTTAAATTTACCACAATTCATCTGTCTTGCTCCAAAGGCAGACTCTGATTTAGGATCCCACAAAACTGGGGTCCATGACCCCAACACAGCCTCCTGCATTTCGAGGTAGGAGCTCCTCTGAGACAACTGACCTGATACATCTGCTGAAGTGCCATTCCCTTCTGTGGAAAACTAAAGGAAAAATGAGACCAGGTAAAATCACAGACCTGCCTTAAAATGATTCAAGCCTTGGAGGACCCTACCTCTCTCCAAAACAGGGAAGGACTTGCTTAAACCATATCACACCTTTTAGACGGCTAGATGATAGCAGAGACATACCCAACAGGATCTATCCAGTACAGAGGTCTAGTCTCCTCATGATTGCAAGCTATTAATGTAATACTGAACTGGATTTACAGGTTCATATCAGCTAGAAAACAGTGTGCAAAAGCTCTTAAAATGACAGATGAAAAGAACTAAGGTAGAGGAGGAACGGACATCAATGTTTTCTCATATCCATTTAAAGCAATAAAAGGAATGCTTTGATAACCTCTCTTTCAGATTAACTATCCTGCTGTTTTGGAGAGGTCTTCTATTGGATCATGGAGGTGACAGAAAAAGTACCTTGAATGAATGCAGTATAAATTTCATAGGAGCAGTAAATAAAGCATAACTTTTCACTAAAGTTTTGTAAGTTATTGTAATTACAGATTACTCTATTTTAATAGCACTTTGCTCATATACAACATAAAAGTCTGATCTTGAAGAAACAAATTAAATACCAGTTCCCAGAAGCCCCACCTCTGTATGCTACTCTTCTGAAAGACTTTTTCTGTCATAGTCTCTGCATATCATCAGGAGAAACCATACAGGTCATCAAAACTTCATGAAAAATTCTTGCCTGCCCTATTATAGCATTGGTAATTATTGCTGAATTTAGTAGATTTTAGTATGTGTGATTTGAACAACACAAGTACTGGTGTAAAGTTTGAAATATCTACCAGTTAAAACCAATTAACACCATATTTAACTGACCAATATAATTGCCTTATATGACTATTTGACTATGGGACTTCTGTGATCTTCATGTTTGTTCAAAGGACTTGTTCTTCCTGAGGTACTGCCATCTGCCAGTTCTTAAACAACAAAAAAATGTAAAACACAAACCAAAAAAGTATTGCTTATAGCAAAACACCCTTCGAGCCATGTTCCCTTATAGTTGTGATAAGCATAATTTTCAAAAGTATCAGTCAAATATAACATATACCCTTGACCACCTTGGAAAACCTGAACTTTTGTGGATAGGGTTTGGAGTATTTTTAACTTCTCTGTAACATATAGACCTGTGGATTGCACACGCTGAGTTTTTGACAGCGGAAGCAGAAAGAGTGCAGAGAAGAAGCCTGCAATATCCTCTTGTGACCAGTCAGAAGTTACAGGATTTACAAAAAAAAAAAAAAAAAAAAAAAAAAAAAAAAAAAAAAAAAAAAAAAAAAAAAAAAAAGTTTTATCACACCAGAAGGAATGCTGTCCTCTAATAAGTATGCTCAGAAAAGTAAACTGATAGCAGGTTGCTGGGAGAAGGTGTGATACCAGCTGGAGTATTTCCTCTGGCAGAAAAGGAGACAAGAGCATGGATCTGCATCTTCTCCTATTACTAGTGCTTTAACTCAGCTTTCAGGACAAAGTAAAAAGAGAGGTTAACTGAGTATCCTCAAAAAATAATGTAATCAAAGGCAGAATTGTTCACTGTTGTAAACAGAACAAAAATAACCATGCCCAAGCCATCAGGCATGCAAAGCAATGTCAGCTGGGATTTGGTAGGATAAGAGCTGGGACGTGTGGAGCAAGCAGTCTGGTGGGGAGATGGGAAAAGCCAACTGAGAAATGTACAGGGTCAGACAGCACAGCCTGAGCTCTGCTGCTGCACACACTGTCCATGCCCTCTGAATGCCACAGGGCACCAGCAGGGACCAGAGGGAAGCAGTCATTCTGCCTGGCAAGGCACAGCACAAAGAAAGGTCAGGATGAGTGGAGCTGGAACTGCAGCACCTGATCTCCAGCTGTGCTCCTGGGACACAGCACATCCCTGAGCCAAAGCACTGAAACATATCTTGGAGGGATTAGGTTGTGGGGAAAATCCTGGGTAGTGCTTGACATTGTTAAGAAGGCGTGTATTAAGAGAGTCACAAGAGTATAGAAGAGACTAAAAAGTGAAAATAATTTCTTTTAATTTGTGATTTTGATTTTGAAATGTGTGATTTGCTGTCCATAGTCTTTATCTGTCACATGAACATGGAGATTGCCACAGTGGAAAAATCAGTCCAATTTAATTAATTACTTGATGCTTCATAGAAAACAGAATGATGAAATAGTCTTCCTATGCCCTGTCACTGGCCTAGGCATTGAAGCATAAAGATTGCTAGCTTTTCTTTTTCCTCATTCAGTTTGCTTGTGGATGGCCTAATTTTCCATATTATTCTTGATCTCTTTTTCCCTCTTGCTTCTAAAATATTTAAAGAAATAAATACAATTAACTCTATCTCAAAATGTAATCCATGTTTTACCTTTCATTTCAGTTCAAAACCGTTGCTGTCTATCATGTTTGTCCTCCTTGGTGACAAAGAAAAATCAGCAAAGGGATGCTAAAATATCAGTGAGGGCTACTCAAGTCTTTCTCTGCAAATTACAGATAACTGCTTTATCTTTCTGATGACTGCAATCCAGTATCAGAAAAAATCCCCTGTTAATCTTCAAATTATATATAATTTTTTTCAGATTGTTTGGTATCCCATAAGCATGATTTCCGAGATATTTTAAGAGATGGTTTAAATGGACTCAATTAATGCCTCATTTTGGAGATATCTGAAGTTGCCTCCTTTTCAGAAAGCAATGACCTCTCCTCTCTATAAACTAGGTGCTGTCTGAAAACAAAAGACAGACTTAAAAGCACTGAGAACTTCGAAATAAAAACTTTTTTTTTTTAAATTACCACCATAATTCTAATGTACTGGATCAAATTATTTCTCTCTAATGTTTCCTCCATGTCACTTACTAACAGACCTGCTTGTAGGAGATCTGAAAAATACACCTTAATACAAGCTGTGTCATGTACTTCAGACAAAGCAGCACCCAGCACCCTCTGGAAATTATTCTTCCCAGGAAAGCCTGCTGCTCTGCTGGGCTCCTCTGGAACAGCTTATCTATTTGCTGAGACCACCTTGGAATATGGATGGGGAATTGAAAATTTGATTCATAGCCTATTCAAATAAATAGCAATTCCAACTTATTCCTACTTATCTGGAGGCTCTCCCTCCAGATAGTTAGCAAACAGCTTTTAGTTATTAGCTTGGCTTGTAGCTAATTGTCATTTACTTGACAGAATTCCTACACACTGAATATTCCTGCAGCCTACATCCCATCTTGCAGGCCCTGGTCTTGCTGGGCATCACCTGTGTATAACAGGAACAGAAATATTTTTCAGAGTACTATGAATAAATTAACCTGCCATGAGAAATCTGGCAATTCCTTTGCTCTTGTCAGTCTTCTTTATCCCATCTTAAAAGATCAGCTGTTGATACCATTGACAGCTTTATTATTACTGTGACAGCATGTGTCAGAAAATCAAAAGAAAGCACAGCAAGAATATGAAAAGGTTAAAAGCAATAGAGACAACATTACTGTTGCCATGGTACACATCAGCATGTAGCAAAGCCAGCAGGGCAGTAGCAGTGACAGCCAGTGCTCAGGCAGTTTTCTTGTCTCAGATAATTCCAATAAAGTGTCTGGAAAGAGGCAGAGATCATCCTGCAGAGTCCTAGTCTGAATGAGGACACAGTGAGGACCCAGCGAGAACCACGCTGACAGCTTATTCTGAAAAGTCAAAGCTGATGAGGAAGGGATGCCCCAGTCCTCCCCAGCTTGCAGGGACAGTCAGTTATGTACCTTAAGGGCTGCCAGTCATGTTTTGGCAGTGGCTCTGACAAGTCACCGAATAACATTTTTTCATTTTATCACTTGCCAGTTCTTGACCAGTTCATGGGGCACATTGAAAGAATGGGCCATTAATCACATCAAAAGAGAAACAAACACGCTTGGTATTTGTGACTATGAAGTCCATGGGGGAAAGCAAGTCAAAGGCAGATTGTTTTCCAGTTTTGAGCTTCCCAACGTTCTTTATTTTGATTATTCCAAACATTTTGCCTGTTTCAAGACATAAATATGGTAGAAAGCAAAAGAAATAGCTTATTTAATGTTGGTGGAAAATCAAACCTGGATAAAAGGTTGTATCTTGTGATTCCCTATAAATACTTTTATTTCTTATTATTTTCGTCTTTTGTCTATTTTTGGATATCCTATCTCAGAAGTATTTCATGCAATGGAGGGACATAGCATAGTTACGTATCTGCAATGACCTCGACAGCTAAACAAGGAAGGATTATAGGAAGAGGTAAATCCTTTTGTGCTCAGAGCCCCAAGACCATGGCAGAACACCAACCTCCCTGCAAACAAAGCTGTACTCAGAGTGACTCTCTTTGAAGAGCTGAGTACACAGCTCCAACCAAAGCATTTGGCTCTAACACAGTAACAGTCTTTAAATTCATTCCTTTGGGAACAACACATATCAGTGTTTTATGTATTCCAATTGTAAGTTCTTTATGAAAGCTTTTACCAGAACAAACACATCAGCTCACTGTCAGAAGCAGCCTAAGCAACCTCCCAATATTTTTGAAGGCACAGAGGGCAAACCCAGTCAGGTTCACAGCAGTTGTGTTCATTTAGAGCCATTGCAAGGAACCAGACAGATTGTTACAGAAGAGGATTTGTATTTCTCATTATCCTTGTATTTCTTCCTCCTCATCTTTGATCTCACCTACCTTTTCCTGCTATTCATACCACACTCTTGTGTCATGAGGAGTCACAACACTGAAGCAGATCAGTCAGAAAACCAACCTGCTGGGCAAGACATGGACTCCAGTTTTAGAAATACAGAAGTTAGAACAGTGCAATCCACCTAAAAACCATCTCCAGCCTCTGCCTGCCAAGGTGATTAAACACTGCTGGCAAGGCCAAAGAACATTAAATCCTCCATAGATAAAATCCACCCCCCATTCTCAGCGTGGGGCAAGGACTTTTTAGCCTCCCACCTCAGTGTCGGGGGCAGTGTGTAGGACAGCCTTGTACATGTGTACATCACATGGCAGGGTGTACCAAATCTCTTCCATCAGCCTGAAGTTTGGTACTGCACAGGTGTTCAACCATTGCTGCCCTTTAGTCTGTCATTCTTGTACCTTCTCTTAATATTTTTCTAGCACTGCAAATATTGGGCCAAAACAAATTCTATTTTGCAGGGAATGCCACTTGTTTGATATTAAATTAAGTTATACATGGCAAAATGATGCAGAAACTGATCATCTGCCTCTAGTCTCTCCCCATATAGAAGTTTCTCCCTGCCTATAACATTTTTTGAAGAGTAAAAATCCTTAAATTTCCCATAAAATCCCATATAATGCAACTCAGAGAAGATCCTAAAAAAGTACACATCCATCATGGCTTCTTTGCAAATCCTATTCCAGCTCCCACTGCTCTACAATACCATCAGGAACACAAATGAGACTCTTGGTATATACATTATTGCATCCATCTGCTTAGGGACCACCTGAGCTCTAATTTTCACAGAGAAGGAAGGAAATTTTGAACAGAAGAAATTTAGGATCATCACATTTACAAAAGCATCACATGAAAATACACACAGAGCAGTTTGACAGATCAGTGTGTTTCTTCCATATTTTCTTTAGTGTTTTTCATAGGCTTTGCAATTAAAGGAATGGAGATCTTATTTCCATTACATTCTTAGATTGCTTCCACAGAGGAAGAGCCAGCTTTTAGAACCCAGGCCAAACTAAGAGAGTTATTTGGATTCAAATCATTCCCCTCACAAGGATTTCTTAATCTTCAACTCAGGGAAGATTTTTCAACCTGCCTGCCACGATGCCACTATTAAAACTTCCCAGCTTTGAAAATATCCCTTGGGGTTAGCCAGTTGGAGGCATCATGTGCTGAACCTTTCTCAGAATCTGCTAAATATAGCTCCAGGGTTTGACTAAGTATTAGCAAGTCACTAACCTACAGAAGGATGAAATGTTCTTTTCAATTTGAAATGCAAAGAAAACACATAAACATGTAGTTCTATCAAAGAGTGGACACTGGCTGCTCAGGGAGGTGGTGTACTCACTATCCCTGGAGGTATTCAAGTTGTCAAGTTGGTGGTCAGTCAAAGGTTAAACTTGATGATCCTGGAGGTCTTTACAACCTAAAAGATTGTGTGATTCTATGAAATGCAACTTGTGATATACCAAAAGGTTAGGTGAAACTATGATTGGAGCACCAGGTCCAGGTTTGGGCACTGTACATGAAGAAATAGTCATTGGTGGGAATCTAGAAAAGAGCAGGCTGGAATAAACTCCATACTTATGGGCACAGTGAACCACTGGAAGAGGACAGCTGAGAAGACTGTGGAGTCTACAATCAGAGCTTTTAATAAAATGTTGAATAATTAGGAATCATTAATTATGTAGACACAAATTAATCCTGGCTGAGTAAGGAAAGACAAGCTAAACAGACTCTCAAGGTTTAGGGGGTTTTTGGTTTCCCTAAATGCTTTGTTTTGATGACAGTCATCATCCGGGTTAAGAGAAAGTCCTGCAGCATTTTACTCAGAGAGGCTGCATAACATAGGAAGAAAAAGCTATTTAAATCAGCTTGATTTTCTGTGCAAAGAAACCAAGAAAATGGCAGATCCAACACTGCCAGCTCCTAATCCAAAACGGTTTATAACTGGCATCTTTAAGGTGTGTGTAAGAAAATGGTCTGGACTTCATGGACACAGCCAGCCTCACTGAGCTCCCCTAATCCAGATGTTTCTGCTGAGAAGGATGAAGTGGATCATCTTCATCTTCAATCCTAACAACGTTTCTTTAAAGCTTTTTACCATTTCAGTTAAAGTAAGACTAATTCAGACAGCTCAGTGGTGGGTCTTCAGTTTCTTCCGGCTTCCTTTATGCATATGGACATAAATGCCACACATGGTTCACAGAATAATTTCCATCTTCCTCATCAAACAAAAGCTGTATTTCTTTTCACTCTTAACTCTTTTATTAACAGATTTCTAAAAAATTAAATTAATTAACAGATATCAGTATCTAACTTGTCTGTACTAGGCAAGCTACCACTACACCAGCCGATGGCTGTCTCAGGGGATTAAGGCACTGCTGCAAGCAGGAGATAAAGGGAGGAAGCTGACTGGCCTAGGAGCACACATACTTCAAGCCACTAAGGAAAGAGCGTTGTTAGAAATTACTGACATTCATCTGCTCTGGGACAAATCAAGGACTAGATTTCCTAGAAGCTGGTCTCCCAGAAACACTCTCAGAATCTGACCCAGCAATCCATTAACTTAAAGAGCAAGCAAGCCAGCAACATGCAGCTGAGCCATTTCTCAGACTTGGTAATGACTCAATTCAAAATTATTTATGCCAAATACAAATAACATCAGCACATCCTCAGGAAAATCAAATTCCCATAAATCTGGGGAAAAGAATTCCAAGGGTTTTTTTAATGACATAAGTTTGTTAATACCAGAGAGGAGAAAAATTTATTCCTCAAGATATTGTTTCTACTAGTGTGTAACAGAAGTCTTCTAAAATAAGTGGATCGAGCATTGATCTCACAGATTACAAGACTTAAACACCTACAGGAAAATGTCTTTTCAATGTCCAGAAATCCATCCTTACTGATCCTATTAAATTTCAGATAGCATGCTTGGGTTTATTTTTTGCAATATGAGCAATAACTTCATCCATCCTGCAGAGCTACATGGCACCAGTCTTTGACTTCTCAGAACCTTCCCAAGACCTTCTTGTGAAGGAAGAGTCCACAATGAAAAATTCTATCTAGTCTTTTAGGCCACTCACCTTATAAATCTCTTTCCTGGCAAAAATGGCAGCTCTGACTTTAACCTTCACTACTGGGATGTTGCAGGCTTCTGGAGAGAGGCATGACGCCTTCTGCAGCCTGGATCCAGCCTACAGCTGCCTGGGGACTTCTGCTTCCTCTTGAACTGGGCACCTCCTGGCCATCACCCCTTCTCCTGCAATGGTTTTCAGTGTGACTTCCCAGGGAAAGTGCCTTTTCTCTTACAGCCCCAGACTTAACCCTGAGCATTGAGAAACTGTCCTGCAGAGCATTTATGCACTACTGGCTCACAGCATCACTTCTTATCACACCAACAAAAAACTTGTGCCTAACAGTTTAGCTAAACCATAACATTAAAAGTATCTCCATGTACTGATATTTTGTGTCCTTCCCTAATTGATGTCAAAACTGATGGAATAGCTAATACAGGAATTAGAATCAAACTAAGAAAAAAAAATGTTGCAAATCTCAGAACCAAATAAATCGTGTCAAACTAAATTTTTTTTAAAAAATTAAGCTACCTTCAGCAGAAAACAGTCTCCATGTTTCTGTCCTAGGCATCTCCAACAGAACTGAACTTATGATAGAGTTAAGGAGAACTTATGATAGAGTTAAGCCATGCTTGGGTAACAGGAGATATAATAAATAACAGACATGGTAGCAGAAGCAATAATGTTTTTATACTGCCATCTGGAAAAGCTTATTAGTATTTTTTCCATTTTGCAATTTTCCCCATAGCAGCATTAAAGAATGACACATACTCTACCTGTAGGGTTTATGAGAAAGGGACTGCATGCTTTCTACATGAGAAGATATTCACAGTCTTTGCACCATCAAATCAGCAGTTTCCTAACTCCATATAACTTGTTGACCCAGCAAATACGTGTTCTGGACAGTGTACTTGCCAAGTGCTGGTCACTAGGCTGTTAGTGCCCATTGTTTCCTGCCAAACAAAACTGAAGTATGTGCCTTTTTAATGAAATTGCATAGAAAGACAAGTTAGAGCTTTCTAATAATAAAAAAAAAAAGATTGACTTTAGATGAAATCACAGCTCTTTATTCAAGCAGTATCACAATCAACTTGATGATGTTTCAGTTTTTCTATTCCTAACAGCTGTGGATGGAGAGCAAGCCCAAACTTCATGAAATGTGGTCTCTTTTTTCTAACATTTTATACGTCGACTGTGTCCAAAAGGCTTTACAGAAGTAAAAACACAGCCACAGGGGAAAAGAACAGAATCTGAGAGAAGTGAAAAAGAAGAGCACAGAACTGGAGACTGAAGAGGCAAATAGATACAGGAGGCAGTCACTGCAGAGGATGACAGTCACAAAGACAGGGCTAGAGAAGAGCCTCTGCATAGAAGTGAAGGAAAAATGTTCATGGAAGTTTAGCAGGAACCCTAAATCCGACCTTATATCATACCAGTCCCTTCTTGAAGGCATTTCTCTGGGAATGAGGGCTGTCCTGAAGGTATCAGCAGATCAAACTAGCAGGTCATTCATGAGCACCAATGTTTCATATGAAGCAGAGCAAAATTAAAGGGAAAAATCTTTTCAAGTAATCAATCTAACATAAACTAATAGAGGCAGATGAACCATACATCCATTTTTTCAGCAACGGAAGAAATTAATTACGCAGCTGTGAACCCAGAACTGTATTTTGAGTCTAATACTAACTGCGGGTTCTGTTCCCTGCCATATGCTTAAACTAATTAGTTGAGATAGTAACAGAATGAAACTGTTTAAATTTACTATGACTGCCATTAGAAATTCCTGACAAAATGCTAGTAAACAGGTATTTCAAAAACAGCAGAGCAACTCTAAATAGTTATATTCAGCTATTGTGCAGTGTTACGTATATCTTGAGCATAAAAGGAAAATTCCTTAGCTAATCTTTATAATTTACATAGATATTGGCACATTAGACAAAATATTGGTAACTAGTAATTGCTGCACATTTATATAGGAGTTGTTCCTATCTCCTTTTTAACACAGTAGAAATTAGAGAAAATTACCACAGACATTTAAATGTACTTGTGTTTAAAATCTCAAAAGAGGAAAGGAAAATTTTAGAAACTCCCTTATTTAAGAAAAGGGATTAATTTAATTTATTTATACATGGTAAAGATACCTGCTTCCACTGCAAAGCAAATGTGCTAGAAAAAACTCTTCCCACATCTAGTTCATACCATGACTGTGCATTGCAGCAACTGCTGCTGCAGGGCTTTGGCCTTACATACATTTAGATTTCTGGATCTTAAAATGAATACAGTCTGAGTATTCATAATGCAATTACTTCAACCAGATCACTTGATTAGAATGACATGTTAATATAAGAATCTTGCCATTTAGATTTTGCTCTTAACTATCTCCCCTTTTTCCCTGGGTAATCATCATTACAGTAATGACAACAATGAAGGCCCATATGTTTCTTTGTCTCACACGCTGCTGATTGAGGGAGTGTGGTGCAAGTTAATGCAAAATGAGCTTCACAGCTCACTGTGCCAGATAAAGATGCCTACACAGAATTACGTGGGAGCAGCCATGGCCCCAAAAAGCAGAGCATCCTGGAAGGCTGACTGTGGAGATGGGGGCACAGTTCAGTGGGGATTGAAAAACCAGCAGGGAGGAGAGAACACATTTAACACAGGCTCTGCCATGTGACTGCTTTATCATAACCACAGATACCTACATTTGTTAAGATGAAAGAAGCTAATGCTGTCTGATGGGGTATTAATGTTCAATGTGGAGGAAGCACATGCTGCAGATAGCCCAGCCAGCACAAACCCCATGTTTTGAAAGCCTGCAGGTCCTCAGATTGAGGTCATTCATGTCTGTAACCAGACATGAATGTCTTGTCTGGAGGAACATTTGCCAGTGGTGCAGCTGTGCTGGTGCAATTCTGTCAGGTGAGTGTGGTTCATGGCAGCACTGGGTGATTCGTACAGCAGTACAGCAAGCTGGGTCTGCACCAAGACCTTGCACCAGGAAAGGCTGAACCTCAGGGGCAGTTCAGTTACCAGAGTATGAAGAATCAGTACACATTCCTGACCTGCTGCTGTGGCTGCTGTAGTACAGACCACAATTAAGAGCAGATTGAGAGCAAGGTTTACGAGAAGATCTGGTGCCACATAATAGGAAGATCTTTGCAATAGTTTTTCCTGTCCAGACAGGTAAGGATTTTTTTCATGCCTTTATTTCAGCACTTCTGCAGCTATGCAAATAGTTATCTTTTTGTTCTACCCATAGACAACAGTGGGCCTTGTCATATAGCAGCACAAGATATTCTCCCTGTTTTTCCTACTTTCCCCACTTAACCTGAACACTTTTTGCAAGAGAGGAGAGCATCTACCTCCATCCTCTTGCTGTGCTCCTTGCAATGTAAGAAAACAGAAGGTTTTGAGGCTTTTTCTTTTAAAGGCTAATCTTGATGTGTCATTCCTTGATGTTGCATGCCCCTTGTGCTTCACACCATAAATTTCCCCTTAGCAATAAATTTAATCTACACTGTTTAGCAGAAAAATCCTGTGCACGGCTGGCAATGGTCATTTGAGTGCATACATGTAGGAATGTATCTGTATAACTTACCCCATTCTGGGTACCAGCCAAATTGTTTGTCAGTAATCTTAACAAACCACCTGCCGTCATTGTTATCAGAATTCTCAGGAATTCATCAAAGTTACTAAGAAAAACAGGGCTAAAAATAAGAAGAGACTGAGAAACAAGAATACCAAGACAACAAGAATAAAATAAAGGAGGCCATGAAGGCTCTAAACTGTAGCAAATCAAATTCCCTAAGGGACATGTGCCGGCCTTGTGAACAAAGTGGCACAACCAATCCAGAAATGTGTGAATTTGTAAACAGCAATCCAAGAATCTGTAACTGTGGCTTAATCTAAGCAATAAATTTAGCTTCTACTCTATCACATCGATTGTGTGTCCAAATGCCCGTTCTCCTACATATACACATGCTATGCTGTCCTGCATGCTACTCAGTCTGTTCCCTGCTAATACATACAAAGATGCCTTGAAAACAAAATGCCTTCCTGGCATTGCCTTTGTGTTTCAGTTTTTCTCATGAGTAATGATTAAAAATTGCACTCATGAGAAACAGAGAGAAAATAAAGAACACAAGGAGAAAGAATCACTACAATGCTAGATGAACTAAATTGCTACTGCCATTTGAAATACTTTATGAGGAAATACTATATGGGGAAATCACTGGCATGCACATTTTCAGACTAAACACTACTTTTCATGAACTTCATTCATGCAAAAAGACACTCAGTTTAAAATAACTTGGCCTTGGTTTCTTTAGAGGTGATGAGCATTACTGTTTCACATTTACCTGAGTGTCTGCTATGGATGCTTCACTTTTCTGAAAACCAGTCCCCCACCAGCCATAAGCCATTTCTATGTGCATCTGAATATGTGTGCCTCCAGGTGTAGCAAGTAATAAAATTGTTTTTTCCAGTGTTCAAAACAAGAAAGGCAAAGAGTGTCACTGGAGTTCAAAGTATTATTGATTTTATTCACATCTTAGTTGTTGATTTGGGAGAAACTTTCTCTTCCAAAGAGAAGTTGGCCTCATTAACAGCTGACATTAATCCTTGGCAGCAGAAAGGAAGGACTGGTTCCTTAATTTAAAGCAGCTCTATTGCATTCATAAAGAAGAAGGAAGAACATGGATTTCTGCATAACCTTTGTTGTCCCTCTTCATATTAAAAAAAATAAATAAAATAAACAATTCTTTGGACTTCAGCAGTGCAACATTTGTGGTTTGGGCTAAGGACTGTAACCATCCAGCCCACCTTCCTTCTGCAAAATCTACTACTGATTGCTAATTGTATTGATGAATTGATCTTGATTTTCTCTTTCCAAGTAAAACCTTATATTCTGCCTCAAAAACAGTCCAACATCTTGTTTAACTGTCCAAGGAATAGCCTTGGGTGGAGGCTGCACTCCTTGCCAACACCAATTGCCTTGTGGAAAGCTTTCTGGCTTAGGAAGTACTGAATGTTTCAACACCTATCACAACTTTTCCTCTTCTTTCTTAAAAGATGTTTAATCTACATTTGTGCAGGTACTTTAAATGGAGTGGGAAGTCTTGCTGGGAAATGGGAGAAGACCTCCTTATGAAAATAACCTTAAAGCCTCTAAAAGCCTTTCCTGAAGGCTGCAGATGATAAACCACTAATTTTTGGCATGACAGAGGGAAGTCAAGTCCAGCATTAGCAGACTTTCCTAGTTCACACCACAGCTGACCTCTCTACACAATATACACTCAAAGCACATTTGTTGTTTCTGGAAGAATTGTGTCTGACAGAAGAGCTGTCTCTTGAAAAATCAGGGTAGTTATTCATCGGAATAAATGTCAAAAGCTTTGGGCATGACCACTCAGCCAAAGCCTTCTTTCTGACAAAAAAGATCTTCTTTGTTGAGGCAGATAAAGATGACAGGTTTGACTGATCGTTGTTCAGTTTCATGTTGTTAATATTTACCTGCATTTTACAAAATAATCCTGCATTTGCAGCACTTCATAGATTCAGAAAATTGCAGAGATTTGAATTTAAAGACTTTTTTTTTTTCAATATCTCCTCATCTTAAAGGGAATAAAATCTAGGGATATTTTGAAGTGGTTTGGTGAAGGCTACAGTGTGAACAGAAAACCTAGCTCGAGGAGGCATCACTTCATTCAGTTTTGCCCCTCTATTCCTGGTTAAACTTAGAGAGAGAGGATCCAGTATGATGTAAGTCAGACCTGTAGTAAAGCAAGATAGAAGAGAGGGTCACTTAATGGGTCAGATATTCTTGTAAAAGTGCTTTAATTTCTACAGCACCCCTTTGGCTGTCCAAGCCTTGTGACTTTTCTGTAGAAACCACTGATGTGTATGGACATTAGTAGTGCTTTCATTGTCTTGTTTCTTTGAGCATAAAACATTTCTTTAAGGCAACAGAAGACAAAACTTAAGAGTATTTTTTCCACAGAAGTACATCACTGAAAAGGATGTCCAGGGTCACTGGGTCCTAACTTGTGCTGCAGTAATAAAGCTCCATAAAGACCTTTATGAAGTGAATTAGTTTCCCCTCAAAATTTGCTATTTGTTTTGGTTCCACTATTCTTGTTTCAGAGCCTCTTTTCCATGATGACAAAAAATATTCTCATTTCCCAAGTAAATGTATTCTTTCACCAGGATAAGGAGTAGGCTGGCAACTGAAGAGGTAGGGGAGGGTCTGTTAAACCTTGGTAAGGAGATGGGCTCAGGCTTTCCATTCTCCTGAAGAGCACGGGAGGAAAACAATTAAAAGCTCCTCACCTACAAAAAGAGCCTTTCCCCAGCACACAGAAATTGGTGTCTCCTATCACCTTACCCACATCCAAAGTTTCCCACCAACCTATGACCAACCTTCCCAGCTGACCAACTTGAATTCCTAGAAAGCTACTGGCTTATTGTCCGACTGAAAGCTTTACCTAAAACATTTTTTAGCCCTACCCCCCACAGACCCACAAGAACTGGCCAGCCCTTCCCAGCCTCTCCCTGATGCACCCACAGAACCCCAGAGCCACCTAGGAAGACTCCTGGTGCCCATCCTTTCCTGCTCTTTTATGGGATCTACTCTGCCCTTACTGCAAAACTGAATTACTGCCTGAAGGGCCCTGTTTCCAGCAAAATAATTTCATCTGTGTGACTGGGAATTTTCAAGCCAAGACTAGGTTTTGTGCCAAAATTGTCTATACTCTTGTCTATAATCTTGTCTATACTCGTTTATACTCTTAAATAATCCTATTTCTTCTCCAGTTTTGTGTTTCTCTTTCATGTCCTCTTCTCCTTTCTGCCACCTCCAGTTAAATTATGGAAAGCAATAAAGTCCACTTTCTAAATTCAGTTCAGTAGAAGAAACTGAGATCTTTTTCTATTTCTCTCAAGGAAGATCCCTCCATTTCCTCCATCATGCAAACAACCCTTTTTAAACAATGTCTACTCCTCTGCAATTAACTCCTCCTCGAGCATTCCCAGCTAAAGCAGAGAGTTACACTCCATGGGCACACTTGTTGGTGAGATTCTATCCAATGGAAATATCTTGCCTTGTTCATTGTTTGAACAAAATTGTCTGTTTCACAGCTGTAATACAGCTTGTCGTTCCTCTACTGATCCCATGGTGGCTACTAATTACCTACAGCTCCTAACAATACATCTCTTTTTCTCTAGTTAGGTCTTTCTTAGTGTTGAATTCCTACTTTACTGCACAAGATGCTTTTTTATTACTTCTGCGTTGTATTGTTTCCCTTTGGTTTTTTTCCCCCTTTTCTATTACTGCACTTTTGAAGACTGTCCTCTTTTTCCTGTGTGACATATCAAGGTCTGTTTGAAGCCAGTGCCAACCAGCTTGCCTTTTCATGGCTTCCAGCCACTCTGACAGCCACCCCTCACAGCCCTGCAGACCACAGACCTCCAGGTTTTGTACATGGAGGCTGCTGCACACTTGGAGGTGAGAGAAATGAGCAGATCTCCCTCTCTCTCGCACTTTTTTACTTGGCACTTTCACGTTTCTAATTTAAATTCTATCATCTGTTCTCTTCTCTGCTGAGTGAGAAAGGTGATTGCATTGACACAGGCCATCTGTATACTAGAAGGTGTAAGAATGAAAAATGTTCTGCTGCCACCGTAGAAAACAGTCCAAGGGAGTTGTGCTTTAGGTATTACAGTAAAATATGTCCTTGGATAAGAACACTTTTGAAGTTTCTGTTACCTCACAGAAGTTCCCTTCAATTTTGTCTTAATAGTGTGCAACTACATTTTTAGAAAGGCTTTGGAAGAATAGGTCTATTTATCTCAATCCTAATAATAAACACAATAAAAGCATTTTTCAGCTTACAAATATTTCTCTGAAATTACTAAAAGTCTCTTGCTGACATCAGCTCTGAGGAATTTTTCATGTTTGTAAGTTAGATTTACATCATTCACTATTTAAAGTAGGAGAATATAGTTAGCATTACACCAGTATAACAACCCAAACACTTATAGGGTAATTACTTGCATGCTCAGTACTACATATTTAATGCCAGGGACTTTGCTCAATCTGTATTTATTTGCATTCTGATTTACATCTTTATACTTAAGATTTTAGTTTTATAAAGATGAACAAATTAAAAGAAAATGGTTGTTATCAATGTTTTACTCAAATGACCTGAAGAGTTTCTTTTGAGAGAAGCGCAGATGGATGGGCAAGAGGACCTAGGATGACGTCTAAGGTGGCGTAGAGGTGAGAAGTGTTCAAAAGATGGAATGAACATCACCAGAAACTAAATGGAAAACAAGAACCAAAAAGGCTATAAATAAAATGAGGCAGATGGCACTGAAATAAACTGGAGAGGACAGGGAGATTCTGTCCCTCTCCTTCAGACATCTCACTCCAAAGCTACAAAAACCCAAGGAGTGTCTCCCCAGCAGATGCCATTGAAGCCAGAAGTAATTAAACACAAGCACCACTGGCCCTGAGAGAGGTTTGGGTGGGCAGCAGTAATAATGTTTACAGCACATCTGAGTATAAAAAGACTTATTTCATAACACATCCATACAAAGCTTTCCTAACTACAAACTTTTGAAGAGAAAGAATGAAGAAACTGCTAGAACAGCATAACACGCTCATACACCATGATCTTTAAGTTATTTGGCTTCATAAGAGTGAAGCTTAGAGATAAAAAAGGAAAACCACATGCTGGCAGAAGTTTTCAAGGATGATAAATACTCAAACACATAGTGATTGAGTGAAAGGACAAACTATTATTAAAAAAAATGCTGAGTGCTTATTGTTAAATGCCATTTTGAAAGGTGTCAGAAAAAATATATCTTCAAAATGGAAGAAAGAAGAAATTTTTATTATTTGAACAGCATGCTTAGGAAATTACAAATTTGGCTGAAGCAATGTGATATTACAGTATTTTGAGAAGAAGGACAAGTTGATTTTTGTAGTGAATTCACAATTCTTTCCAAAGCTTCTAGCTCACTTTAATGTGATGCACAACAAGGACTAGACTGACTTTACTATTTAATAATTTACCAGATCCCATGTTCCATTGTTTAATATGGAAAGCTCCTATCTGACAAGGACTGCATAATAGAAACTATATTTTTTTCTGCCACATCATTCTTGAAAATATAGCTATAAGAGTATTAATGCATTAAAATATGGTGCAGGATATAGCTAAAGATGAATGAGACCATGTAGATATGATATTAAAATCCAATGAAAGATAATTTGGCCAAAGAAAAATACTTTTTACTTTGTTTATAGATGACCAAGTTCTGAGACGATATTGACAATTACAAATACTATCCTGTATCAAAAGGGTACCTACGCTCCAGAAACAACAAAATGAAGTATGTTTGTCAACTCAGCACCTGAAAATTATTTTGTTATATTAAACCCCATTTATTTCCTTAAAAATGGTGAACCAAGTCTGAGATATTTGTAGATTCTGATGCCTGTGGTAAACTAACTGGGAATTCAAGTGGCATTTCACTGCCACACATGAAACAGGTTGGAGTAAACAAAACACTTAAAACCAAAAATTACAAAAAACAACAAATGACTGAAAATTGTTAAGAAAATGTAAAGGGGAATTGTTTTACAAGGACTGAAAATTGGTAGTTTAATATACTTCTGGAAAAGGGAGTTCATAGTATTCAGTGTTGGCAAATAAACGTATGAGACAACTTATTTGTATGAGTGTGTTTATTCATATTTTGGAAGAGGCAACATGATGGCAAGCCTTCACTGGCCAGATTTATCCATAACTATGTTATCAACAGTAACCCATGGGCTTCATGTATTCTGCTATTTTTAGTCTTCATCTCAAAATACTAAACTATTTCAAGATTGTGAAAAATAATGTGCAAAGTATGCTCGTGCTTCAAGAGAAACTATTTTCAAGGATTACATTTGAAAAGTTAAAATGTCTCCTGCTGCTGAAGATGCTTTGATCAGAAGAGAGAATTACAGTGCTGACAGTAATTCTAGAACATGTAGGTACTAAGTAATTTTTTTCAATTCAATTATTTAATGAGAAACTTAACCATATTTTTGTTTGGAAAAAAAACCCAAACCAAACAAACACGATATGAAAAAATATTAGAATGATCCAGTTCATGAACCCCAAAAAAGCTAAATTTAAAGTACTTCAAATGCAGAATTTTTTCCATTTGTCTATAAAAAACTGTACAGGTGGAGGAGATGAATTATTAGTTGAGTTCATTTTGTAACAATTTTATGTGATTGACATGGGAGAACAATGAAAAACTCTTCATTGTGAAACACCAAGTGGCAACATCAAAAATTAAACCCTAAGAGCCTAGAAATTCTTAGAAGTTTTTACCACTGGCAACGTGACATTTTTTTAATCAACATATTCCTCTGAGGAGCTGCTCTCATTTAATACAAGTAAATATCTTACAGAGTAATAGTGTGACACCTGTAACTCCCAAAGCAACCCCACTCAGGTACAGGATTATGTAGGTCCAGAGAGGAAGAACACCTTTCCTTCTTCATTTGTAGACAATGAAGTCATTTACATGGAACTGCTCATCACTATATTTCAGTCTAGGGTTCCTTCATATTAATAGAATTAATTTCTTCTGGTGATCTGAATTTACAGGTCCTTGTACCTTCTGGAAAGATACTCCCCAAATTTAAACAAACTCTCAAATGAGTTTTGTTTGAATTATTTCTGTTATACCTGGTCATGAATCACTCTACAGTCCCAATTTTGATTTTAAAACAACTTTTTCATTCAGTTGCTAAATGAAGTGGGTGAAGCAGATGGCAGGCTATAAGAGGAAAATACTAAAATAGGAGGATACAGATGCTCACACTGGGATTGTGGAGGAAACTTATGTCTCCAAATCCAACAACCAAGTCAGAAGGCTCTACCCTATCACTGCCAAAACTTCCCAGTTGGATGGGTGCAACCACAAGGCCTCTTTGCTTTACCCTGTGCCTTGGTGCATTCTCAGAGTAGCACAGTCCAAGAGTTCAGTATCTTCCTAAAACCTACTTCAGACCAGACATTAGGCCCTTCGTGCTGTCATTTCTACTTCAGTTTAAACCCTGGTAGGCAGAGTTGTAACTGGAAGGTCACAAGATGTGCAACTTTTGCAGGCATATCAGAGCCTGAAATTAGGGCAAGTCTTGCCCCAGCTTCCTATAAAGATCTCCAAAACAGGCAAAGCTTTTCATGTGGATGTGAAAACAGGAAAGCATCCAGCTTGGTCCAAAGCTAGAGAAAGTCCATGAGAAAGCCCCATAAAGCCCACGGATAGCCATTTGCCAATTTCAGTGAGATTCAGATCAAGTTTTTATTGCATTACTTATAGCTCTGGAATCTACAGGGGTAAAGAAGCCTGTAACACAAATCCTTAGAAAAGGAAATAGAAAGGGAACACCCTGTGATTTCTCATTCCAATTACAAATTTTGAAGCTAAGGCAAATAGTCAAAATAAACAAGTGTTTTCACAGCTGCTCATAATAGTTTAAAATATATGAAGCTTGAGTTATAAGTTATTTTTCTATTTTAGAAATGCATCATAACTTCCACCCCCACATGCATTTGCTCAGTGAGCCTGCTAAAAGAATTTGCTGAAAAGTGGAGTGCATTGCCATCTGCTAACAGTCGAAAGAGACCCACTCTTTAAAAAAAAATCTTGTCTTCATATTGCTATCAATTTATCTTCATCCTCTGTCTTGATGCAGCCTGTTTTCAGTTTCTGAACAAATCCTGAGGTCAGCAAGAATATCAGGCAAGAATATTTGGATTTGGCAAAGCTAGATGAATGGTTGGACTAAATGATTCTATGAAGCCAGAGAGGAAGAACACCAAGCAGACAGCAAAATCTGCCTCCTTATAACTGCATGATTGCATATACATTTTCTTACTTAAAGGACATTTATAGCCTGCCAGTTGTCAGTGTTGCAAGTCTCCATGTTCCTCCTGCTTCCATTCAGAAGTGAATCTGTAAATTAACAGTTCTTATTCCACAAAACATTTCCTCATGTTATGTGATCGTTTAGGATGACCCTTGACAACATGTCTGTCTCAGTTGTTGCTTACTTCAGGGAAGTTTTGACTGTTCTGTATTATAAAGCTGACTCTCAGAGGAAGGAAAGCTGCAGCCCTTCCCTCGTTGCCAAATTTATTAAGATGCTGGGTTTTGCAGTTGCCTCTGCATTTCTAAACAAGGTTCCAGTGTGGAGGTACTGATAATGGGGACCTTTCTTTCTCATAGTGGGAACGCCTCACCCACCATGAACAGCATCCCAACTATTCTGAGCACTGTTGATTGAATGGTTCTTCTGGTTAGTGAGGAAAAGCCATGGGACTTCTGCTGCATAAAGAGGTGATTCCACCAAGCCACACATCCCAAGGCCACAATGAGTTTCCTTCAGGGAAGGAGATATTCCTGTACTTCTCAGGTAAATAAAGGAAATAGGAAAGGTCTCTGTTGTGTTTTGTTGAAAAGGAGTCAGAAGAGAAAATGGCAACAAAGCCAGACTCTTGGATATACAGATGAGAAAATGTATCTCACCTGTGCAAAGCAGCAACGATGCCTCTCTTTGGGGCCAAGATTAAATACATCACCTTCTGCATCTTTTATAGGCATGTAATTCTGAAGAAGTTATGCAAAGGCAATATGTCCTATAAGCAGATGCAGCATTACTACAATGTATGGCAATTACTATTCTTACAAATGGATATTATGATATTACATTTTAATAAAGCCATATGTCACATATCCTCTTCTTACCCCTTACTCAACTGACTTTCTATGGTGAAAAGGCAGTAAATTTTCACAAATTAATTCTAAAACCTGTAGGAGAGAGAGGAATATCTTCTTTTATTTCTATTTATTTTCACTGTACTTCAGACATCAGAACTCACTGTCACTCAATCTGTGAAACCAGTCTGCTCAAAACTGACCTGCTTTTATTCTTTGCAAAAGAGGTAAAATTTTGCTTGCTTTGCCTCACTAATTGGAAATATTGCCAGTGATAGAACCTGAAAAGTTTCATAAACTTAATTTCTGAACTGTTTATCCACACGTCTTATATTCTCAGATTTTCCTCATTAATTGATTTCATCTCTAATCTAGAATAGATGGAATAGTGCCAGAGGTCTGAAAGGTGAGGTAGGGAAGAAAGAGACTCCTCAAATCTTTCCATTTTGATATTTTAAGTTTAACATCTCTGTTCAACTGCTGAGCTTCCAGCAAAAGCTCAAAAGCAAAGAATGGGTGCCTCAGCCTTTCAAACTGGATTAGGCAGCTCAATGTCATGTTCATGAATGAGCCTTAGAAAGGGAAAGCCTGAAATGCCAGTTTTGCCTGAAGACATTTCACTATGTACATCACGTGATGTATTGTGATACATTTGTGTTGTTTGCAGTAATATTATTCTTTACAGTATTCCTTTAGCTGAATGACAAGACTAAAATTTCAAATGCTCCTGTTAATTTAGGACCCCATATTTTGGAAGTCATCTGGATGACCTTAGCATAAAACAACACACTCAAAAGCTGAAAAGCAAGCTTTTTTCATAAAATTGCAGATCCAGAACAACAGAACTGATTGCACTCTAGTTGGTACAAGTTAACTACTTGGATCATAGTTTCTCTGCCAAAAGGAACATGGTCCCCAGCTTCAGGGGTGGTGCAGAGGGGCAAGCAAGCATTTAGATACAAAGTTTTAGAGATGCCAAGTCTTGTGTTGAGTCTTTGAATAAGGGTCAGAGACTTGTTACACTCTGCATCAAAAAGGGGATAAAAAGGAGCATGAGGCTGAAATGTTGTCATTTATTTATCAGAGATTGAGGTATGACCACATCCTGGGGTTGCTAGGCCAACAGATGAGATTCTTGTGTCGAGAAGTCATAGAAATGCTTTGGCAAATTCAAGGCCTGTAAATTTTCTTTTCTTCCAAAGATATCACTGAACAAGTCTACTGATTTTATTGTTATTCTTAGTTTGCCCTGTTGTAAACAAGAAAAGAATGAAAAGCAGACATTTACACAGGCAACAATTCTTGTGATGATAGCTGCAACATTTTGTCAGGGTACAGGTACATAGAGAGAAGAAGTCAAATAACTGGAACTGAAACATAGCAAGAAACAAAAACATCATAAATTTTCAGGCACAATAATAAGAGCAAAAAAATACATAAGAGATTCTGAAAAGATAATAGATGATGACACTACAACAGAAAGACTCAGAAACAAAATGAAACCACAGCCAAAAAACTAAGTGTATTTTATAACTGCACATGTTGGGGAAAGGGTGGGGGTGGGCAGAGGATATGCTGGCACCCATCAGAAAACTTTTTATGGTAAGTATGTGGAAAGGCGTCAGTAGCAGTAGTTACAAAGTGAAAAAAGAGGGGTAACAACCAGATGGGACAAGACAATAGCAATTGCTAAAGGTACTCTCAAGGATAACAAAGCCAAACCCTAAATCCTTTAAAGCCGATTCATGTGCAGAAAAGTAGCACGAGTTTTTACAAAGGTTTTCAAAAGAGATTTGAGGAACTCCAAGCAAGTAACTCCAACATTTCACTGAGGAAATTGGTAGCAACTCTTCACAGGAATAGAATTAGCAGGTACAAAGTGGAGAAGATCAACATAGTCTTTACAGAGATCAAGCATCAGACATCTGCCAGAGTTCTCTGATTATACTTTAACAAACGTGGACATAGAAGACGCACTTAATATAATCTACTTTGATTTCCAAAACACATTGGGCAGGGCTTACTATGAGACACTTTAATAGAAACAAGGTAAAATGGACAAGAGAAAAGGTCCTAATATGGCTACATGACTAGAAAACAAAGGATAAGAATATTTACTTACTTTTCATGGCTGGGAAGTTGCTATGAAGCCCTGCCTGGGGCCCCACTGTTCACCATAACTTTAAAGAGACAGATAATATGCATAAGGGTTGTCAGTGTTGGTTAAGAATACCAAGGTGTGCATGATAATAAAGATGCCAGCTGACTGTAGAAATGCAGAAGGGTCCTATCACTAAGTGATCAAGGGAGAAAATGTAAGATCAAGTTCAGTACAGGTAAACCTAAAATTACAGAAAGGAGGGAAATTGTAACTGTCTAATTCCTACGAAATATTTTTCTATGGTTAATGTAGCTCATGTCATTTCCTAGAGGTTGTGTCACTGTAATTTCTAAGCCCTGTGTGTGGTGAAAACATCTGCTAGAATTATAAACACCAACCCTGAAATGGCAATCTGAAGTCAAGCAAAATTACCTTTTGGATAAATGGGAATGACACTTCTTGAAAGTAAGCCAGAGGCCTGTAGATGCAAATTGAGGAAGAACTTGAATTGCTTTAGAAAATAATGAAGTAAGAGCAAGTATTTCCAGCATACCATGTACCAGAGCTGCAATCTGATCATTATATCCCCTCAGTCCCCTGGAACAGAGTATATTCTATGATTTCACAAATAATCAGGTGGTTCATTCCAAACCATGTGATTTCTCCTAAATACACTTGGAATATTTCATAATGAAATGCATGAGTTTCTCCTGTGTCTCTCTAATGGAAACTAAATACATTTTCCCTTTGCTACCAAATATGCACACAAAAATCTGACTTTATATAGATTTATTTTACAGGCTGCCAGAACCCTGACTAGAGAAGATCCTCCTAACACCATCCCTTGGTGAAGGACAGAAAGGACCACTAGAGCACAGAAAGAACTTTCCAAAATTACTCCAATTAAAATCCTGAAATCAGGGAAAAAATGTAAATTTCTTTCATCTCATCTCAGTCCATTTGGTTGTAAGCATGCTACATATATACATATAAACATACATACACACACACTGGATGAAGGTTGTGTACACAGGCTGAAGAGCAAATCTGGGTGTTTTGGATCTGTTGTTTGTTGTTCAAAGTCAGGTCATGGTCACAGAATCACAGAATGAACCAGGTTTGAAGGGCCCACTGGTAGGGTCATCTGGTCCAACATCCCTGCTCAAGAAGGGTCTTCTTCTAGACCCTTCTAGAGCACATGGCATAGGATTGTGTCCAGACAGTCCTTGAATATCTCCACAACCTCTCTGGGCAATCTGTTCCAGAGCTTGGTCACCTGCGCTTGACAAAGGTGTTGTCAAGTACACTCAGAGAGCCAGGCACTATGGACACTCAAGGAGTTGGACCGTGTGAGCACATAAGTATTATGGTTTGTTGAAAACAGGTCCTTGTTTATCACTTTGCTCTTATTTTTTTACAGCTTTATTTCCAAAGAATACACATTTACAGTAATCTTAATTCTCACTCTCTCTTATAGGTAATTGAAACATGAAACCGAAGTAATAGGTGTTACTTGGAAAAATTCAGAGCAGACTCCACACCATCTGAAATTCCTTGAGCAGTTCTTTGTTCTTTACTTTGGAGCTTTTTCTTCATTACAGATTGCATTTCAGTCTTTAGAGGGTTGACAGGTAATACATATTTTTAATATGTGTCCATGGCAACACTTATTTTGTTAAAATACTGTATATGCCACACACATTTGGCAACAAATTGACAATATCTAAACTAATTCCAGAAATAATAATTACACCTTTCAACATTGTCAAAAAGGAGATCACTATCAACATCCCCAGCCTCAGCTAATTATTCAGTCTGCTCCTGAACTTAATTTTGGTCTAAAACTAACCTCTTCCAGGACACATTTGAGTGAAAATAAAGTCTAGTACCACTAAAGAGGCACCAAAGTAAGTCTGTAGTGAAGTAAAGAATGAGGTGACTATGAGACCAGAGGACCCTACCAAGGATCTCAGATCCACATTTTAAAAAAAAATCAAATTACTTTTAACAAAAGCAGTGGGACTGCATTCAGCCTTCTCACACATTCCTATAGTTGTAATAATGTCCTCCTCAGTGCTTTACAGATAAATATTTACTTTTTTGGACTACTTCTATACCAGTTGGATTTGCAATGCCTCTAGCAATGGCCTCATTCTCATCTAAATGAAGGATAAATTCCACATGCTGATCATAGATTTTGTTTCCTTCACTGCCTTATTTTTTGGATTCTGTAGAATTCTTGCAAGGCCTAATGCTCTCCTCCAGGTTAACTCAGCCACAGAAGGATTTTGTTGTGCACAGTACATGCAGTGCTAATATTAATGCCTCTAAGTACTGCCTAATCACATGCTATCTACCACATTCATGTTTCACCTTTTTCCTGGAAAGCACTGTTCCCAGCAGCAGTGACTTCCTTGCCAGGTGAACACAGAGTCAATATTTTGCTTCTTGTTAGGAAGATTCAATACAAGTTAGCAAATCATTAGAGATCATTGGAAGACAAGTTCAATGAAAATTAGTTAATTCATGCCCTGTTCTAAGTGGACATTGTTGCCAGTGACTTCTAAAACTGGACAACTCTAGAAAATACTCTGCAATGATAATCATTCATCCTCACTGGAAACTGGATTTCTTAACAGCCTATTTAACAGACTAACAGTTAGTCTTCATGTGTATTATAATTCACTACCTTTGGCCTCTCAGACATTAGGCCAGGTAAAAAGGTGCTTAGCATCATGCTGGAAAGCATATTAGCTTTCTGGGATATTAGTGATGTCGTAGAAACCTGATATAAAATTCCAGTCCATGCCTCCAAGATCAACATGTGTAAAAGAATTCAGTCATCAAGAAGAGATGATTAAAGATCCTGACTAATTCTATCTGCCTCACACCCATCACACCAGTCCCATTTCATACACTTTATTAATGAGTGCACCATTGGAAAATCCGTTATCAATGTGCTTATTATGCAAAGGTCACAGACTGCATTAGCATTTGCAATACACCAGTTTTTTTCTACAGGCTGTGCAAGTCAGTCACTTGCCAGACAAGCTACCACGTACAGAACCCCTCATCCTTCTCACATTCACTCCAGCCCAGACTCTGAGCAGAGTCTATGAGAAGTCAGGAAATTCATGGGCATCGAGAAGTCAGTATTACCCATATTGTTCACATCTCTTCTGTAACATTCATTTTCTACAAAACATCTGTCTACAGAGATCTCAAAAGTGGCACAGCTGAAAGTATCTAGCTGTCAGCATGTTTCAACAAATTTCTATGTTTGTTTTCACGATGTGATTTTGTTCCTGCCACCAAGTTCTCAAGCAAATGTCAGTGCTGTTCCCAAAGCAGCAGAAACTCTACTCAGAAGACAAATGGGGAAGGAAAATACAACAGCTTTTTTTATATATAGTTAACAAACTTTACAGAACTCTGAGGTCAAAGGATGATGACATTCAGATCTTGATAATGAACATGACATTTCACAGTTACGTTATCTTCTCTAAATGTCAGAACACAGTACTACAGTCACAATACATCAGTGCACTCAGAGAGGATCTGGTCTTCCGTTCCTTCACATCAGTTTTGTACCAGTTTTACTTCATTTACATTTACAGATTTGTAATTTTTAAAAATGTTTAAAAGAGGAATACAACACAAGGATGGAGCCAATAATGATTTCTGAAATTCTGCGGGGAACATTTCCCCAAGTAAGGTATCTTAGACATTGTACCAGTTTTAAAGTCGATTATAATTGAGGAAGAAATCAACTCAGCCGTTCCATAATATTTCAGACAGTGCAATATCTGGGGCTGTTCTCAGATGTAAACCAAAACTGACACTTTACCTGGTGTCTGGTGCCTCCATAAGTGACCCTGAAAATCTGAACTAGATTTGCAGAAGGACAGTCACAAACAGGTAAGCAGAAAATGAAAAGAGCAAACCAAAAAAAGGAATCAATCCCCTCAATATTGATTCAGCTCTCTTCAGGGCAATCAATTCAGAAACTTTAGCTTTTTGCTCAGATGCTTGGTTGAAAATATCAGGCAGCTGTGGGTACATGGACAGTTAGAGGAACTAAATTGCTAAGACCATCTGTCATTACACTTTTTGGTACACATGCAAAATGTCTTAGTTAAGCTAACACAATCTCTGCCTCTTTATCTCTATTTATCTTCGGCACATCACACTTTTAGATTCAGAATCTGTAGTACAAGAACAAGGAATTAGAAGGGAGTACTTGAATTTTAGATCTATGCTTGTTTCCCCCACATACTGTCATAAAAATACACTCATAATGATATTTTAAGTACCTTTTAACTAACTAAATAAATACATAACTTGGACAAACCTATGTCTGCAAATGAGTGGGAAAACAAAATTGTTTAATTTGGCAGATGAAAGCTTCAGAAAGCAGAGAAAATGGCATGGATGTGACAGAGTAACAAACTGAATTTGAGCTGAGAGTGATTTCATTTTAGTTGAGAGCAGCTTAATTTCAGCTGAGAGCAAAGAGGCAACCTCACAGTGCATTAACAGACACTACACAGCTGAAGTGGTGAAATGGTAATAATTCAGTACATAGCATTTTTTCTGGTACTCATGTCAGACAAACATTCAGAATGCTGTTCAAATGACAGTGGCACATCCAGATACAGCTTTGCAATCAAAGAATTAAAAGCAGTTTCCCTAGTGGAAGGCAAACAGAGCCTGATCAGTCTCTAGATCTAAACTAGATATCTAAACAGCAAAGATATTTCTGAAAGTGGATTAATCTTTAAGCTAACAAACACATTATGATATTCAATAGCTAGATATGGAAACTGGAGACTTCAGCCTGAAAATATGTGGAAACAGTTAACAAGGAATTAAAAACGTTTCTTATAAATGTGATATATTTTCTTACAAATTTTCAGTATTAAAAGCAAACCTAGATGCAGTTCTAAAGGTTATTAACACTCATAGCTATTAGCAACAAGCACAAAAGACAGAATTAGTAAGAGTTAATTTTTTTTTAAATAACTTATTTAATTCAGCATGCTTAAATCATGCCTACCATAACTGATAACAAAAGTTACATGTAGAAGTTATTTCAAGTACTGTCAAAACTATAGCATTACCACTAAATGTGTTGACCTAGAACATATTTGGGACAGTTTGACTTCCATTTGACTACTCTCCCAAAGCCAGTGGCTTCTCACCACTTAAAGAAAATCAAATGTTGCAACTGTATTTCCCACATGCAACTGCTTAAACGTGTTTTTTCTGTTGATGTTAATCACTAGCAGTAGAATATAAGTAGTCACATTATGTACAGAGAACAAATAATGACAAAATGTCCATTTTCAGATGAGACAAATGGAGCAAAGTAGAAGGGGAAGAAACTCTAACCAAGTTAACCCCGATCCAGTACAAAACTTCACCGATCCAACGCTGGACACAGCTCAGCAGGATGCATGGATAACAGGGGTCAGGCACACTGAGACCTCACTACCAGAAAAGTAAAACCTGTGAGCAATAACATCTCCTTGCTTCTTTGAATAATGTGTATTTTTCTTGCACAACGAGTTTTACTTGCTCAATTTAGTTCTGCTTAGAACAAATTGTAGTTCTGATAGATGATACCTTATATTAGCATAGTATCAAGATATAATCATTACCATTGTTCTTTATCTTGTAAAGTATCATCAACTTTGACCTTCAAGTTCTTTTGTTTACAAATACTAACTTACTCACATCTGCAATTCAACAGTGGTGGACAGAGGAATAAAAATATAAAGACCTGATAAGTACAATATTTGTTAAAATGCTTTACTATATATTTTCTAACACAGCTGTTACATCTTAATGGCATTATTTTGAAGTGTTTGGATCACTGCAAGTAAGTATCCTCATACAGTTCTAGCATTCTCTTCAAAAACCCCTTCTTCATCTCTTGTTAGTAAAAAAGAGACGAACATAAAATGCCTTCCAAGCACAGCTTTTAAAACATTTAAAATTATAAAGAGAACAGCTCTGCATGAAGATTTTCTTTTTCCCATGCACTTTCTATTTCCCACACTTTTCATTTCTCTCATAATTTTTAAGATATCTGTTCTAGCAGCCATTCATACCAACTAGCAAAACCACAGACCCAGTTTAGTGCCTGACCATCACACAGCAAGCAATAAACTCCTGACTACGTATAAATGTATATGTATTCAGTAAAACTCAGGATTTAGACTGTCTTCACTGTTGATGCTGACACTCAACCTGCTGATTACCAAATTTATCACTTTGATCAAAGGTTTTGTTGCAAATTCTCAAGTATATGGGGAACACTTTCAAGATGGTACATATTAAGACTGTAGGAGTAGTGAGACCACAGACAGCAGCTCACTGAGAAGGCTGCTATAAGATGCCCAACCACGCACACAAATCCAGTGCTCTTCACAAGTCTGCTGGGGACTGCTATAGCTAAACTGCTGGAGGCAAATCCCCTGCTGGCTTACAGACTGGCAATTCTACATCAATAGGACAAGAATCTGCTCTCAGTGGATGGTCTGTGCTACAGGCTTGATCTGACAACATTTTGTGTATCTTTCTGCATTGCTCACATTTTTAAATGGCAGTTTTTAGTCCTTGACTGGCTGGTAGCCTCTGGCAGACTCAGTATTTCAAGAACTTTTCCATCTTCATTCAGTAAGGAGTATGCTACTCCATTTGGAATTAACATTTATGCTTCTACAGTTACTATTTAATGTGGCCTGCCTGATATTACAAGGATTTATACTGAATCTTTTATTTATTTACTTTTCTTCCAAAACCTTCTTTCTCATCCTTGTATTCATTTTTCACCATGAACAAAACAGTTTCACTAGAGTTACATAAGATGAAAAAAGATATCAGAGAGCTAAAACTATAGGCAATCTCTCAGTAGAACAAGATAAAGTAATCCAAAACTTTTGGACAGAAATGGTGATATTCTCCTTATCCAGTTCAAATTTGCATGCTTGATATTGTCAAAGTAAAGGCAATTTTTTTCTTCCTATTCTTTTTTAATGAAAAATCCATGCTAAACACTATATTAGATGTTATTTGATTTGGATAGCTGCTAATTTTTTTATGTGTATTTGTAAGTGGGAGAATACATTTATGAAAATCCATCCCCTTCTGTATTGGTTCCCTCTCCTGCAATGAGCTGAGTGCTGGAAGCCCTCTGCCACAGTGTACAGCAACACAACAGAGTTTAAACTAAGAGGAAAGGCTGTCAAAGGGACAATAATTTCAAAATATTTTGACTTTTGTTACTCCACAGAGATGTAGTCAAATGCCTTTTTCACAGTTTTTTTAAATAAAGCTATTAATTTTTTTAAAAGTGGGTTAATTTTCAATGCTTGTCCTTCCTAACCTATTCTACCTCCCTGTTTCTTCACAAAGGTCTTCTCCAGGGCCTTGCACACATTAATATTCTTGGAGTATGCAGGGCACTGGTCTGGACCCCAAGAGCATGCCCGGTATGCAAAGGAATATTCATACTGTGCATGCCCTAGCAGCTCTGACAGACAGCACTGGAGTGTTGTTGGACCTGTGCATTCTCCCCCATCCCTCCAGCACAGCAGGCCAGCCTTCATGCTCAGTGGGGAAGGTTGTCACGGTGGAGATGCTGAGAGATGCTTTCAGAACTTCTCCATATAAATAATACAGCAGACTCCAGCCCTCCCGTATCTCTTAGGCTGAAAATATCCATCTGCTTGGACTCTGTCACACATGGGAAAGCTGTGCTCCCTGCACGCTTGTCACCTTGTAATTTACAGATCAGCAGACTCACGGAGGGCCTGGGGAAGCAGAAAGGTGTGTGAAGGTAATGCCATTAATGCTCAGTGGCTCTGCAGGGTGCTGGGTTACACCACCTCTGTGTCTGGTTTTGGCTCCTGTGTGTGTACCTCACCCCCTTGCCAGTGCAACGCAGGGGAAGATTTTCACAGGAAATATTCCTAATCTCAGTCTTTCTTATTTTGTAGTTTATCTAGTTAAACTCTTCTCCACACCTGCCTCCATGGACATTTTCGTTTCATTGAATGAACTGTATTAATGTTGAAGTGCAGTCTTTGAAACACACCCTCCATCACAGGCCCTTGCACATGAATTCTCACACATGAATTCTCACTCATGAGTCCTTCTATCTTTCTCTCCATTGGCCTTCACGTGAGCAGAAAGAGCAGACCTGGGTGTAACAAGGATGGGAGTCAATCAGATGGGGCAGCACACCTGCAGCCCAGCTGGTGGCACCACAGACAGCCAGCTATGACAATCACGTGGGGACAGGCAGGGAAACCTACAATTCGATACAGAGCAAAATTGCTTGAACTATACAGGTCCATGGGAGCTGTGGCTATGAAGCCATGCCCAATCTAAAGGCCAAAGGAGTAAATTTACCTTCCGCAGCCAGCCATGCTCCTCCCACATAATGCATGGAACTTACTAATAATCCAGCCTCTCTAACATAATTTCTCGGTCTTGTTCTATTTCACACTTTTGTTTCTTATTCTTCTACTTTTTTTTCCCTAAAATTCAAGTAATTTCAAAAATTGCACAAAAGGAGCTAGAATACTTCCTAGTACGTTAAGTTAAAACAAAACAATAATGTTCCAACCTAGCAAAGAGAAATGCAAGAAATTAAAGTCCATAATGATAGCTAGTTTTAAAAAACAATATGGATTTCATCCAGTATAATTCCAGTTAATCCTTAACCAGGTTCTTTCACATAAAAACAATCTTTTCTTCGACTGGATCAGGACCAGTCACAAAGCTTTGTTATTTTTGGTAGTGATTGTAGTAACTGTAGCAGTAAAAAAAAACAGCTTTAGTAATTTAAATGGCATTCCAAGCATTTTTAAAATCAGAGTTTATTTTTTACATTATTGAAAATTCATTAGTTATTCATTTTGTATTGCTTGAGGAAAGTTCAAAGAGTAATCTTCTAAGACAATCACTCAATTTATGAATTAGATGGTGTTGTCCAAGTACAAACATATACTGTATAAATTCACATGGCTTTACAGAAAGGCTTTCAAATATGTGAGATGGCACAATACATTTAGGTAGCCATAGATAAGTGCATATAAAGATCTCTAGAAACCCACCTATTAATTTATTTTAGATTTTAGCCTTTATCATGGTTGCAGAAAGTCATGTTCATCCAACATTATTTTCCCACAATCCTAACTTCTCCTTTGCTGGACTATCTTCTTTAAAGTACATGAAAGTCACCTGGAGTCAAAACTCTCTCATCAAGAAGCAGTCATGTCAGTGGTTCAGACAGGGTGGGCACTGGGTGAAAATGGCTCCATTAGCAGCTGCGAGTTACAGAAATGAGAGAGAAGCCTTTCAAAGACAGCGAAGGAACAGAAGGAGCAGAGAGATCAAAGCAAAGAAAACACAGCAGAAGACCAGATTTTCTCAGTGATCTGCAACTGTAAAGAAAACGCATTGAATATTATAGGGATGTGTTTAGTTAGTACAGAGTCACACTCACCCTCTGACTCACATGCAACCTTTCTACTGATATCAATGGCTACGAACTTTGTGCTTTGGGGACTCACTGGCCTGATTTTACAGTTCTGGCTGCATGAATTGTGTTTTGCATAATCAAATTGTGGCATTCATTATCACAACATGCCAGAGACATATGCATAAATAGATTTAAAATAATTAAACAAATCTATGCAGAGAAGATCTATCAATGTCTATTAAACCTGACTAATACTTGATCTACTGATTCCAGAAGCTAAAAGGACAAACCAAGAAAAGGAGCAATGTGTAGGTCTAATGTTTCTCCATGTATCTACTATTTACTGCTGCTTGACAGAGTCCCAGATTCAGTAAGGTTGGAAGGGACCTGTGGACATCATCTACTCCAATGTATCTGCTTAAAAAAAGGGTGAACAGGTTGTTCCTATATGGATTTTGAGTATCTTCAAGAAAGGTAACTCTACAGTCTCTGGGCAACCTTTTCCAATGTTTTCTATAGTTAGAAAGCTTTTTCTTATGTTTAAACAGAATTCCCTGCTTTTCCACTTCTGCCACTGCCTCTCACTGGATACCATGGAGAAGACTCTGGTTTCATCTTCTTTATTCCCTGCTTTATGAGGTATAAACACTAATTAAGACACCAGAGTCTTCTCCAGGATAAAAAGTTTCAACTCTCTATGCCTCTCCTCATAAGGAAGATTGTTGCCATGTGTGTTTATGCCCAATGGCTTATTCTGTTCCCCCCTGTATTATTACTTCAGTCCTAAAGTATATCCTCCCATCCAGTCATCCATCTTGCCTTAGACCATGACCCTTGTTACAGAATGTTCCATGTCCCTCCTCCTGCTGAGTTGTCAATCCCACTTTGTGCCAGCCCCCTGCCTTGGAAATCACCTTGGAAATATCCTTGGAAATCCCCTGTTACTTGAAGCCCCATTGGTTTGTGTGAACTGTTCCACTCCCCCTGTGCATCCTCATTGGTTTATGTATTGTAAACCCTGCCTTGCAATCCTCTCCAGTCCCTTCCCTATTGGCTGAAATATGGAAACCTCCCCTAGATCCTTCCCTGTATAAAAGTCCCTGCACATCACGAATCGTTGTCTTTCGTCCCTGGACCCTCCTTGGTAATAAACAACCTTGGAATCTACATGGAAGTTCTCTCCCTTCATTCTTGTCTCTGCCCTTGGTGTTTTAGCACACCGCTGTGCCGTAGAGAGCAAGCCCAGCTGTGCTGTTAGCCAGATCCCAGTGCATATGGGAGCAGCCATTCCCGGCACATTGTCGGGAGTTAGCGGGCTATTCCGGCACCGCGTCAGAAAATGCTTCAAGTGCTCAATCATCTGGCCTTTTTGTTCTGGTTCCTGCATCATAATCTTACACTCCTCCTTGTTTTCCTAGTTTGTTCTTCCAATGCAGCCATTCCATCATGCTGCTGTGATCACCATGAGATTTAACCCTTCAGTTAGATGCAGTGCTGTAACTCCTCCCTTCTGCTTCCCATGGAGCATGCAGCAGCACACAGGCACTCCAGAGAGGTATTTAGTCATGCCGATTGAGTGGCTTAGTTCGAACTTTGGTCTGATCCTGTAAGGATGCTGTTGTGGATTAACCCAGATGCTCTCTGCCCTGAAGGTGGAATAGAGGAATCAGAAGGGTAAAAGTGAGAAAACGTGTGAGTTGAGATAAAGACAGTTTACTAGTTAAGATTTAATAACAAAATTTTTTTTTCCTCACAATAATCCTAATTGTGAGGAAAATATAAAAAAGAAAAAAGTGAATCCCAAGAAAGAAAATTGATGCAATGAAAAGAGATGCTCACCACCAACTGGCCAATGCCCTGCCAGTCCTTGAGGAGCAGCTGCCCCTGGCCCACCTTGCCCCCTAACTTCATTGCTGAGCATGACACCACATGGTCTGGGACATCCTTTTGGTCAGCTGGAGTCAATTGTCCTGGCTGTGCCCTGTCTCAACTCCTTGCACATCCCCAGCCCACTGTGGTAGGGTGGGGTGAGGAACAGAAAAGGCCTTGGCTTTGTGTAAGCCCTGCTCAGCAATAACAAAAACATCCCTGTGTCATCAACACTGTGTCCAGCATAAATCCAAAACACAGCCCCATATCAGATACTGTGAAGAAATGTAACTCTATCCCAGCTAAGATCAGCACAGCCTCTCTTATAAACTGGCACTCTTGAGTTTTTGCCTTTTCCAGGTAAATGTTGCAGGTAGTCACCAAAAAATCATTGCAAATAGGCAGATTAAAAGGTCATAGTCCAATGTCTTGCTCTTAACTAGGGTCAAATATTGCTCCTGAGAGATGTTTTTTAATATACTCTTAAGGTGTGCAGTAGTTTCAAATAACAATTATCCCACTAAGTGTTTATCTCTCCTTAACATTTGAACTTCTCCATAGTATTTAACAAAATTAGCCTTTGCTTCAGCTAAAGTACAAATTCTCACTGTTATTCTAATTCCTTTAATTTTCTTTTTATTGGCTGTGCTTTCCTGTCCCTTGATAAGTCTGGCTGCCTTCCCTGGGACTCTATCCAACCAGGCCATCTTTTTCTTCATGTGCTTCCCCAAAAAACTGACATAATAGAGCAGCAAAGCCTGCCAAACAAAAAAGTACATTAAGGATCTTTCAGATGTCACTTGCCTTGTTCACAGTAACATATCATTATGTACTCCCATTTACTCTATGCCTTCTAAACTGCATGATTGTAAAATCTTTCACAGAATATTGACAGGTCCAGTTTACATCTTGAGGACATCCACAAGGCAATGTCTGATGGAAGAAAGTGGTACTAATGGTCTCAGAACAGAAAAACATCTGAAAAAGGTTGTGACTCAGAAAACAGGTGGGTCACAGAAGAGATATGGCACAGGCAGGAGAGGACATGTTCCTTCTACACAGCAAAACATTTATCTTTCCCAAAAACCTATTGCACCATGAAGCACTCAACCCCAAAGAATTCCTGCCTTTCTCTGAAGTGAATATAACTGTATCATATCACAAAAACATAGTGATCCATACATGTTATCTTCTATGCTGTTTTTGAAGATAAAGCCCAAAAGATCTACCCCTGTAAATAAAATCTGTATGTCACAAATTAGAGTAAGCAGTTTTTCATTATGAATAACTTGTGTTTTTTCCATGACTCCTTACTGACAGAACTTACAGTTCCTCTCTTTCTTTCAAAGAGAAAATGTGTTCAGTCAGTCTACTTTCACTGGCCTGAACTCCCATTAATTCAGGGTAAAGGCCATGTGAAGCAGAGATCCTGTGTTACTCATTCAGTAATAGGCAGTTCCCAAATAGGAGAAGCCAAGGTTATATTAACTCCAGTTATATTAAAGCAGGTTCCCACTAGAAGATGGCTGGGAGTTGCTCTCCTGACTCCAAGGGTTTCCAAGCACAAAGGCAGATAAAAAGCAAGGATGTAACAACGTCTCTTGAACATTGTTTAAAAAGGTTTTCAAGTTGTATTTTTTATTAAGTAGATCCAGTTTGTATGATCAGAGGTCAAGATAAATATTTAAAAGCATAGATAAATATATAGCTCCATAGGAGCTGCTAAAAGCTTGCATTTCCATATGCATATGGGCATAGGAATTGTTTCATGAGCATGCTAATGCCACTGTTCTCTACTAGTCTTCTGGAAGTGCAATACTTCTGAAAACCAGACATATCTAAGCTATTTTAAACACAGTAGAATAATTATGTTAAATTAGGTCACCATGTCTTTTAATGATCATTTTCACTTTCTCCTTTGATGCGGCACATAAGTAAAACTCTTCTTCTGATCAGAAGCTCAGATGAGTATTAGAATTATAGTCAGAGAAAGGATAAAAGACCTAAATAAAGGGGAATAACAGATATATTTGGACTCTGAAGAGAATTATGAGTATTACAAAGACATTCTGCTATTCAGACCTCAAATCTGGAACTGAGCAGTTCTGTTCCTCCTGATGATTAGGTAGGTAGGCAAAGTGAGATGTTTACAAATTCAGGTTATCTTGAAGGGAAATCCTTCTATGTGATTAGCTCCTCTGTTCCAACAACAGCTATTACAGATTGCCAAAGCCAAGGTATTTACCAGACACCTGCAGATTTCTCTGTCATTGGGAAAGGGGAAGGGGAAGGGAAGGGGGAAGGGGATGGGAAAGGGGAAGAAGAAGGGGAAGGGAAGGAATTTTAAAGTATTACAGTCGGCACTTTACTCTAGGGAGAGAACAGACAGTGATATCCACCAGTCTTTAAATCCCCTTGTTTACTGTACCACTAGACTTTATGTAATGTTGTTTTTCTTCCTGAAATGGGTCTGCCAGTGACATGAAATGTTCACAATGTAATATCCTAAATGTTTTCATCGTGTGTAATTATTTATTTTCATGCCATTCTGAAATCCTAGGCAGATTGCCGACTCGATGATCATGTTTCTCCCCCCACAAAATACTTAATAGACAAGAGACAAAAGCCTTAGAAGGATCAGAAATAGACATGTTTACATAACCTGCCACTTGAATCATGAGAAAGCAAATGCTATATCTTATTAGCAAAACAGAAACAAGTTTATGGATGGCTTTTAATTAAATCTTTGCCATAAATCTTTATCAACTAATTAGAATAATAATTACAAACAGAAAACAATTACACAAAGAAACAAAGAAAATAAGAAAAAGCCAAGCTGACTGAATTAATTTTTACTATCTCTGAAAAACCTGGGAAAAAGTTAACATGTAATTTCAGATAATGTTATTAATTTAATTGAATAATTCTAAAATGGCAGTTATATTAATCCAATTTACAGCAAGCTGCAAATAAATTTACAGTATAGGATTTTAGACTCAAAGGATAGAAATCAGTAATAGCATCACAATCCCATCTTTTTTTTATAAAGCTATAATGTGAATATATGAAAAATAATGTTCTGTAAATTTTCATGCCAGAAGGATAATTCTGAAATCTGCTATCAGAATGGTAAAAACATGACTTGTGGAGCATAAAGATGGTCTCTTTAATACCACAGCATGAAAAATGCTCTTTTATCTACTCTGCAAAAAAGAAAGACACCCTATAAGTGTGCTCCCTGTGGTCAGATTTTTTTACCATTAGGGTTGAATTAATTTGACTTTGAAAAGTATTAAACCTTTGCTTTTTTTCCTGAGATTTCAGGTATGTTTAGCACCTTCTGCATACTCCTTCAAAATTTCATTTGTAGTAACCTATTGCACTTTGGTCTTTTCTCAGTCATGCTTGAAAGCATTAATAACTCCCAAACTGAGGACATGGCTAATGTGCACAGACAGGATGCAAAAGAACTTGTACAGAGAAAACTCTTCCAGTCACATTATTAAATAGTCGAATCATCTGAGCAGAATTCATGTCAGTGACAGGTTGTGAGGCAGATGTCCCATTCTCAGCTGGTCTCTCTAAGTTACCTCTGTGAAGTCATACTGACATTTTGCCAACTTCATTTCTTCCCAGCCTTACCAGAATAACTATTGTAATGGAGAGCAACCTTAGCTTAATAGTATTCTGTATATGCTTTGGAGCTCCTTTTGAAGTTGTACCTTTAAGTAATACTGCAGGAAGCCTGAAAAACACCATGCTGTCATTAGCCTCAAAAACTCTTACAACTTAGGGGATCTTATCAGCCCTAGGCAGAGCTTCTATGGGTACATCAGCAAAACACAAAAAAACAGGTAAGTAAAACCACATATTATTTTCCAATGACTATTTTGGGCAGGGATGAATACATTTTTTGTCAAGCTTTTTCTCTGTAAGTCCCTTCTTCCCACATACACTTTTACAAATACCATATCTCTTTTCTACATTCTCAAGTAATCTCTCTCTCAAGCCCATATTCAGAAGCTGCTGAAACAACCTGTCTTACCTAATGGCATTCCTCAACTGCAAACTCCATCAGAACCATGTCTGAGATGGGTGTTTTTTAAAAGCACTTGGAAAAAAACCCAACAAACCCACACACAAAACTACACTTTCAAATCAATGTGTAGGGCCTTTCCGGGACTCACCAGTAACTCCAGGAAAAACAACTTGATTTGAATTTCTAAACATGTGTCCAGGACTCTTAGACCTATGACCTGCTTGGAAGGACTGAAAACAACTGACCAGGGATGACCTGATCAACTTTGCCTGGAATAACTGTGCACTGCTTTGCAAATACATGGAAATAAACTGATGAATTTTTAGTATTTCTGCCTATATTCTAGTATTTTCCATTATTTTAACTGAAGTCTGCTTGAAAAGTTTGGATGCATTTTTCTACTCATTCCAACCACCACTCTACCACTCCAATCTGGCTGTGTATCTTGTACAGTTTAGGAGAACAGGTTTCACATTTTCCATTTAGAACTCCAGTGATTCCTGGAACACAGGCAAGTTACAGCGAAGAGCTTCCACGCATTGTTTCAGCCTGACAAGTGTGACTGAAGAAATGGAGAAAACAACATAGAAAAAAAACCAGAAATACATTTCCTTCACAGAAAACAGACACTGGAAAACACTCAAGTTTTTTTTAGCCCTTGATTAAGAATATGTCATAAATTGTGTCTGTATATTCTCTAAAATACTACAAATCTGAGGTACATTATAAGTATTCCCAATAAACTTCTTGTCTAAATGAAATAAGGTGCTAGAACAACCATGAGAAATGTAATCCTGGGCTTTAACTGCTTTTAATGATTCCCCACTGCATTCCAACAGCAAGTGGTCAGTCTGTATTGGAAGGATTATATCTTCATGTGAAGAAACCTTTTTCCCATTCTCAACTCACAGTGTAATTTTTGCTAAAGTCAATGTATTAGCTAATACATTAATTGGAATGTTCACCCAACCATGAAATACACTAAAGCTCAAAATGTATTTCAGTGATGATAACAAAGAGATGATGTAAGTACTTTATTACTGCTAATAAAAATGCACAAATGCACTTGCTAAAAGTGCACTTAGAACATGTATAGAAAACTAATCACACACCTGAAATAGGTATATGTGTGTTAAAATTTTATTGTATCTATACTTAATATTTTTGTGCCATGGCTGAATTTAGTTCTCCTAAATCACATTATCATTCTGTAATAATAACTTTTTGTACTAGACCTTTATTAGATTCTTGGGATCAGAATTTATTAGCATGGAAATACAAGTAAACTGATGCATACAAAGAGACTATTAGAGAAAAGCAGCCTTATCTCTTACTGTGGCCATAAGTGGGGTTTAGAGCAAACATAAAACCAGACCATTATGGAATGGTGCTTCCCTTAGTAAACTCTTTTGCTGTGAGCACTGAGAGACTAACAGAATTACAATAAATCATGTGTGCACCATCCTTTCTAACAGTTCTAATTCATGGACCATAAAATTGGCTGATCATATCTTAATACATTTATAATTCTGTAGGAAGTAGTTTTTAATGTTTAATTGCAGATTGTTTTCAAAAGCACTTTTTGCTTAAGGTCTGTCATTTTATCATTTCATCAGGTGCCTTCTAGTTCTTACATTACTCAGAAGGAATGAACAACCATGCCTGCCCAAGTTCTTACAGAATACTCTATCCTATACTCCATTCTTCAGCAACAGCTGCCCTAAGAGTTATAGCCCATGGAAGCTTTTTTCCTACAGAAATCTCCGTGTATTTCTCACCATTTGTAATCATTTGCAGTAATTTTTGCCTTCAAATACAAAGGATGAAAGTGAATACTCCTGCGATTTGGAGTAATTTTTCCTCATGTATATAGCTTTTACACTGACAGAAGTTATTAACCACACATTTCAATTATTATTCCAGAAAAAAAAAAAAAAAAAAAAAAAAAAAAAAAAAAAAAAAAAAAAAAAAAAAAAAAAAAAGAGAAAGATGAAGCAGGCAGCTATACCAGCCAAAATAAACAAAAAGACTTTCTGTTCCTGATATTTTCTTGTCTTTTTAAAGGAAGTGAAATTTAAAATACAGCTCTTTTTTTTTTTTTTTTAATTCCACAAAAGCACTGGGCAAATTAATTCTCACATGCTCTCTACACAACAGCAATGCTTTACACTCTTTCAAACAGCAGATGTGCACCTCAAAAAGTGAACAATACAAAGATTATTTCTGGGAACACTAGGTACAAGAGGCATACAATTATGTTTCTCTGGGTCCACAAACATATTGTTTCATGGATTTTTAATATTATGCCTTGTGTAGATTGAAAAGTAAAATACTCATAGTCCTGAGAATGTGCTCCACTTGCTTAGAATTCATTTTAAATTCAGATTCTCCATTTGTGATTGATTTAATTCCTTTTTTTATGCATGAATAACACAAAAACCTTAAGAGACAGAGCACCTTCAAGTAAAATATTTTATTTTTCCTACAATAGCCAGAATTAATTTGATAGTAATTACAATGACAGGGATTGGAATGGATGTGCCATAGGGTGGTAATCCTGTTCTTTCTAAACAACATCACTTGCATCAGTAAAGCAACAGAACTCAGAACCAATGGTATGTGATATTTGTCATCCTAACAGCCATCCAGCTCCTTTGTCAATATATTTTTTGGAGGGACATCACAAAGAAACCAAAATAAACAAGGGGAAAACATGATCACTTAATTAACTAACTAGCCCAAGGTCCAGCAAGGAGTTAGTGGAGGAATATGATACTAAACTGTCATTTCAGTGGTTTCAGTAGTCAAGCTCTTAACCATCAGATAAAGCCTTTTTAAGCACAGAAATAATCCATACTCTTCCCTCATCACTACCCATTTTCAGTGCATTATGAAGAATTCTAACTAGTAAATCCTCCAAATGCCTTCTTAAGACATCAACAATCTTCTGTGTGTTGATTATAAAAGACAAAAAATACTAATGGTTTTGTCTTATGGTGAGATCCAGTAAGGGACACCACACATGAGCAGCTCAGGGGGATGCTGAGAAATTTATACAGATGCACATGGAAAATATTTGCAACAATCTGCTATGAAGGGAATATCATCACATATTTACACCTTGAACTGCTGAAACCTTGTGTACAGGCACTGAAAAAAATACTACTGATCTTTTCACTTTCATTTTGCATAGGTGATTCCAAAAGATCTTCGAATAAATTTGTTTCTTAACAAGAGAACGTAATTTGTTAGAACTCTTTATCATAGGACCAGACAGGTTTTTTGCTGTGAAACCAAGCTTCTTAAAGATTTTTGAACAAAAGAGAAAGCTTGGTTTGTCTAGAGACAGAATTTCATCTTCAATGAGCCTAACAATGCCTGATCTGCAGAAAGATTTCAACATCTTTTATACCTCTCCATACAAACAAATGCAATTGAAAGGCCCCCAAACCAACTTCAGTGCCCACACAGAGGCTTCAGTCAGATCCCACAGGATACAGCAATCTCTTTATTTGATATTCATTTATGTTATGAAACCCTAATCTGTGCCTTGCTACAGACATACTGAGTTTCAGAGATGGAAAGCGGAGGTCAGAAAAATACTTTTTGCTTGTTTAACAAGTTTTTACTTCCAGATATGCCAACTTATAATGTGTGGTCAAGGTGTATTGTAGTATTTTCAGTAATAAACCAGAATTGGGAATACACACTCAAACCTCACTACTGGCTAGACCTAGAGAGATGGAGCTTCAACAATCTCAGTTCTGCCAGGCTACAAGACCCCTCAGGTGAGTACAATGGACCAAGCTAACTCATCATTCCATGTCTAGCTGCTTGATGCAAGCACTAACAGTGTGGTAAAAATCACAGTAACATTTTAAATTAAACACTCTTATCCCTCTGAATTTTGTCACATTCTTACTATTAATATATCTGAAGACAGACTCAGCAGATTTCCTACACTGTGTTTCAGACAGACAGACAGATTCTCTAGAGAAAAGAAGCAGTGTGATTTCAGCACCAATGCCACAGAAGCACCTAGGACCAAACTGTCCACTGTTACACTTACAGATAGTTTGCTCGTTTTAACCAACAGGGTGGATGAGAAAAATGTGTCTGGCATACCCTGCAATTAATTTCATTCACAGAAAAGTAGATAAGTAACAGCTACTGAATATAAGCACCACTACTAGGTGGTTATTGATTGTGTAGTGGTACTACTAAGCCCAAGTAAGAACAGCCACTGACTGCATTGTTAAATGCAAGGCTGCAAGGCTCTTAGTATGAATTATGAGGGAACTAAATGGTTACTCAACAGCAACCTATACAACCAGCTCACTAATCCACCCAGCAGGGTGCCAGAAACACAAGTGGTAGCACTAGGGAAGGGTGAACACACACCTGGGACGAGAAAAATGCAAGACCAACCCTTTCAGCAACAGCACAGGTTTAGATCAACACTAACTGGTCATAAAAAGCAATTTTAGGCACAGTGATAAAAGCAATGTAGTAAATGAACATAAGTAAGCAATAACTCTTAAATTTTATTTGAGTGACTGCTGCCAGCTACTAGAGCTGTATCATCATATACACATCACAGAATAAAATATCAGCTGTACTCTTAGAGCAGAAATTTTGCACATTTAGTAGACCTAGAAATCACAAATGTATATACTGGCTAATAAAAAATCTGATGATCATGAAAAGCCCAATCTCTTTCACAGTATAAATTACTTAAATCTGTGATACTTCAGAAAGGTAATTGTAAGTACTATGAGCCAGGAGTTAACATTAAGTACATTTTCTCAGGTATCAGTGTCTGTGTTAAGCCACCAAAATGTTTTAAAGTTACTCGTCTAATGTGTAAACCTTCAATTGTTAATGCTGCACAATTAAAGAAATCATACCTGCAGAACCCCTACCTACAAACTTTACTGAATTGTGTCATCTGGTCCTGCCTGCAGTGATGTAACAGGTATCCTTCCTTTGGCAAACACACATGGAACCCATCATATAGCATCTAGGGGGAAACTGTTTCTGCTTAGCACTTAATCACACAGCCATAGTACAGGAAAAAATCTAATCGCAATTACACACCAAATAAACAAGATACACATTTGCAGAAAATATCATCTAAATCACAATTTAAAAATTAAACACTGGGCAGTTTTAGTGCATTTAGTAATTAAATTTTGAAAGCAGAAATTCTTGCTGAGAAAAGGCAAGATGTAGACAATGAGAAAGGAAGATGCAATTATGCATTTGAAGAAATAACAGATGGCTGGAAAGATTATCAAGAAAACACAGAATCATAGAATAGAACCACAGAATCATTTAGGCTGGAAAAGACTTCCATCACCAACTTCAACCTCAGACTAATCATCACCTTGTCAACTAGACCACAGCAGTATGTGCCACATCCACTCTCCACTTCCTCCTCCCTTGGCAGTTTGTTCTAATGTTTGGCCACCCTTGCAATGCAGAAATGCTTCCTGATGTCCAATCTCAACCTCCCCAGTGCAACTTGATGCTGTATTCTCTTGTTCTGTCACTTGTTACTTGGCAGAAAAAGCCGACCCCCACCTTGCTGCACCCTCCCTTCAGGCACTTACAGAGAGTGATGAGGTCCCCCCTGAGCCTCCTTTTCTCCAGGATAAACACCCCCAGCTCCCTCAGCTGCTCCTCACAGCACTTGTGCTCCAGACCCTTCCCCAGCTCCATTGCCCTTCTCTGGACACTCTCCAGCCCCTCAATGTCTCTCTGGCAGGGAGGGCCCAGAACTGCACACAGGATTTGAGGTGTGGCCTCAGCAGTGCCCAGTACAGGGGGACGGTCACTGCCCTGCTCCTGCTGCCCACACCATGGCTGAGCCAGGCCAGGATGCCATCAGCCTTCTTGGACACCTGGGCACAGCTGGATCATGTTCAGCTAACGCTGACCAGCATCCCCAGGTCCTTTTCTGCTGGGCAGCTTCCCAGACAGTCTTCCCCGAGCCTGTAGCGCTACATGGGGTCGTCATGACCTACCATATGTTTTCAAACTGCATCTGGCTATGACTTTATACAACTGCAGAGTTCACAGCCAGGCCGTCGATCCGCTCGCCACCATCCTTCAATCGCTGCGCGCTGCCCACCGCAGGGCGGGCGAGGGAGCGCGGCCAGCGTTAGCCCATGCTGCCACCTCGTGGGGACACAGCCGGGACACAGCGGCCCCGCCGCTTCACCACCACCGCCTAAAACTAGGGAACACCGGTAGTGCCCTCTGAGCACGGGCACAAGGTGTGCCTTCCTTCCTTCCCTCCGGGAAAACTACCGCTTTTATAGGAATGCTTAACCGAACTGCCGGATTTCTCTTCAGATTTTCAGAGTGGCGTGAGCACAAAACTGAAGGGATGATGTGTATGTCCGTTTATTCTTTCAGAGACAGGCTAACAGAGCTATAAAATCCCATAATATATACGTGATATGTAACATAACCCGTATGCACATCTTTATAATTATCTGTAAAGGCATGGACAGCAGAATGTGAAGCTATATTTTCTTAAATTTTGACATCATAATAAGAAAACTTGGGAATGTGTTGCTATTGTTCATTTAACTAAAATAAGCAAGAATGAGCTATCTTCCCACCAAAGAGCTAATTAGGCCTAATTAGGTTTCTCATAGCTAGTTACACAGCTTTTTAGACAATCATGTCCTAGTGGTTTAAAATTGCATTCCAACAATCAAGACAAACCTTCCTATTATTTCCCTTTCTCTGCTATACCCACAGCAGGTCTGCCATCACCAATCCTACATTTTACTGCTCAGCTGTTACTCATTATGATCTTAAGGAACTGTTTATGAGTTAAATTTTAAATGGGAATTAACACCGAATAAGGAAGATGAAGACAAAATTTGGGGTGTGTAAGCCTGCCCTTACCTTGGAAGCATAGGATGCAATTGCCAAGTCTAAATACATGTTGAGAAAATACCTGAGATTTTTAGCTTTATTGCAAAAAGTGACAGGAAAAAAAGTGACAGAATCGGAAAGACCACTGGTATTCGCAGAGCAGAAGGGGGTTTAGCTCTTATGAGTCACATAGAGAGAGATGATTAATTTCACCCCATCTGAAGGAAATTATTTACAAGGGAAATCAGTTTGGGGATAACTTCTGGAAAATTCCAGCCCTCACACACAGATCAGGCTCATTCAAGTGTAGATAAAAAAAACCCATGCAAACTTGGTTTGGGTGCTTTACCAAAAAGTGGGTTAGGCCCTACTCCATATAACTGCATAATTTTTGAACTTCACTGCTCCTTTCTTCATGCTTTCTTCCTCGTTACTCCTGAAATTCTTCTCCTGCCCTTTCAGCAGACAGGACTGTAGTCTTTTGGCTATTTTCTGCACAAATATTGTTTGCCTTGGCCACACCAACTGCAGTACACCCTGTTATTAAGAAAACCATGAGTGAGGTTTGTATTTCAGCATTCCCTGTGCCCACTATCAGTGGTATGTCCTTTCTGATAAGTTTTGGTAACCTTGATAACCATTTGGTAACCTTCCCCTGAGCATGTTAAGCCAAAAACCTTAGCAGGGCAATTGTACCAACAAGAAACTTGTCTTTTTAACACATCAGGACATCAGCAGAGGAAAATCAATGTGTTTTTATGTTTAAAACTTAACTGTATTTCACTAGAGGTGATTAAATAGATAGCTGGAGAGTATCATGCTACATTTGTGACAGCCAAAACACAAGTGGCAAAACAATGTGAAACGTCTCTTACTTTTTCTGCAAGTAACAAGAACGCATGTAGAAAAAAGTCACCCCAAAGCATGGACTTAAGGGCTTTTAATGCAGTGCTCTGGTTTTGGTTGGAGTAGTGTTAATTTCCTTGACAGCGGCTGGTATGAGGCTGTGTTTTGGATTTGTGCTGAGCAGAGTGCTGAGAATACAGCGATTTTTTTTATTATTGCTGAGCAGGGCTTACNCCTCTGCGCCCGCCCGCAGCGCGTCCCGAGGGCTCCTCTCGGGCACTAACCAAAATAAATACCTACTAGAGAAAGCACGGAAGGTGCGGCGGGCCGTAGCGGCCCTTAAGGGAGGGAGTCGGGGTCTGTACATGGGGTGGATTGCAGACAGGGACTGATTATGGAGATAATAGCAGTAAGGAGAACTCGTCCTGGTGAGGACAGGCGGTCAGGAGGAGGTGGGAAGAGCAGCGGTGGTGCTGGTGTGCTTGTAGGTGGGTCGGGCTGGAGCAGCGGGGCAGTGCAGAGCGGGCTGCTGCTCTGTTGCGTTTAGACTTGTTTTTCAAGGAACAAATAGGTGTGTGGTTAGCATGGTTTCTGTGTCTGTCACTTACATTTTGCTCTTTGCTAAACGGTGTGAACCTGTAGTCTTGGCTCAAGTGGTGACCTGGGCTATGTTGTAAAGAATTTGTCACTTTTCTTTTTCTTTTTCTTTTTTTTTTTTTTTTTAAGTGCCAGGCACCATGAGTGGAAGGAAAGAGTTGGATGATAGTAATAAAGAGCATCCCAGAAGTAGAATGAAAGATCTGAGGTATGTGAATTTTGAGATGGTGGCTTTAATATTTTTAAGCTCTCACGGCACAATTATCAGGAAATAGAACTGAGGAAATGGAGAAAGTAATGTTTGTGTTCTGCAGTGTTGCAAGTCTGCTTTTCTGTGTTACATAAGTGAGTAAAATACTCAGTTTGTCAAAAGCTTCAGTATTTGGAGTAGGTTCATGGAAAGAAACGTTTTAAATGCAACTTGGTACGCTGTCAGATACTATATCATATTGGTCTGTATGTATTTTCTTACAAATTAGCTCCGTTGTTTTATTCAATACGTTTTAAATAACTAGAATGAACATATTAAAATTGATTATGTAACAACCTATTCATGCTGGATCTAGTTACCTGAAAAAACTGCATGCCCAACAGCTGTAGTATCACCTTTGTGTATGATGAATTCAGTATCTCAGAGTTAAAGTACTTCCCCAGTTAAGAGAAATATTTTGTGGTATGTTTGGTTAACTGGAGCTTCTTTAGAATGTCATTTGGTAAAACTGGATGAGCTTAGCTCTAAAAGAGCTGGAAGTTAGAATTATTTTCTTACTAATATTCCTGATAATCTGAAGTCTTTGCTTTTACCTCTGAAGGAAATCTAGGCTACTAGAAGAGCATTTTACAGAACCACATCAGAGAAATGGTGATTCGTGTCATGTTTCAAAAGCTCTCAGCGCGGAAGGTAAGGTTTTGGGATCTTTTTACTTCCAGCAGTTTTATTGTGTGCACTACTCAGTGTTAAGTTTTATTTTATATGATTTGTTGAGGACAGTAGATGGGCTGCTAGATTTGATTAACACATTGTTACTACTTACCCGGTCCTTAGCAAGAAAAATCAATTCCTTTTGATTCCACTCGTGCTCCTTTTCTTGACAAAATGATTGGCAAGTATGTTCTAAAACAAACCTTGTTTTTCTGAGTTTTTCTGCATGGGTAACTTCTTTCCAAGAGTTGAAAAATTGTATGGGATGTGTAATATTTATGGGTGTTTATGAAGCAATTTTTTTTCCTGTACTTAACTATGCTTCTTGGACAGGTGGGGCTTTTGCCGTTTTTCCTTTCATATGGTTATCCTGTACTGACTGTAGTAACAATATAACAATAGCAAGCTGATCATAACAGATAATGCCCTGATCAGTACACACAAGTCAGTCTTTGTAATTCTCAGCAAAGTTTTATATCTGTCTGGATTTCTATTCTTAGCTCTTAAATTCTCTTTTTTAAAAAAAGTCAGGGTCCTAATTCCTGTCAACTTGCTGAATACTATTTAGAAGATGACTCTGGTGATGGTGTATTTCTTTTGTCTCATGGATTAGGATGCCCTACAGGAGTGGGTTTCTCTGTGCTTGCTTTTACAGTGCTGCATGGTGATGGGAAGGATGAAGACACCAATTTGTTTGGTTTCTCTTCTCCAGAAGTAAGTTGATTTAAAGCTTTCAGTTCAGTAGTCACTGTGGTGGTGTGAAGTAGCAATATTATAGGAGCTTGTGTATTTTCATTGAGTGTGATTAAAGCAGGCTCAGGTCCCCTCTGAGCTCAGGGTCTGTGCTTTAGGACCCTCTACATCCCCAACAAATGCTTGCTAGCATTTCTCATTCCACAGTGTTGGTATAGTGCACATCAGATGTCCAGAGCCTGGGTTTAGGAAGGTGCATTTTTACAATTCTCTTCAGTGCCCCATGTTGCCAGATCTGTTCACCCTCTTGTGTGCACACAGTGTGCAGGAAAGTGACTCATAAATATGTACATTTTCTGTCAGCTCCCATATAAAGGCATAGAAGACACTAAAAAAACAACTTCACTTTGCCCAGTAGTGCATAAGTTCTGAGGTTTTCTGTTTCTGCATCTAAAAAAAAAATGCCTCACACGTGACTCTTGCATGTTATGACATGTTAATGCCATTGTTTCATAGAAATCTATATTTTGGACAAACATGAAATGCCTATTTTTTCTCTTATGAAATTCAGGTTTAGCATTTATTGCAAAATACAAATGAGTTAGATCTTTGGTATTTAAGCCTTGCCACGAAGCCTTACTGAAAAGGTACATTATAGAATCTGGTTCAAGAATCCAGTATGTTACAAGTTTTGCATAATAATGGAGAAAATACTAACTGCAAACATGAAATCAGGATTCTTTACTAGGAACACCTTTAATTTATCACAAAGGTGCACTAATGGCTACAGATGTTCTTTCTGGGAGCTTTTTCCTTAGACCCCCCCCCTGTACAATTCAACAACACTTACTTTGAAGCTTGGTCTAATTGAAATGGTGGGCAGGAGTGGATACTGGAGCTGAAAACAGGCTTATGGAATACCTGTTCTGGGATTTGGCTGTAACCCTATGGTTGAAATTGTTTTCCTTTTCCCCTCTGAATTTAGAATGGAATGGACTTTAAACTTGGGCTGTGTGGCAGCAGCTCGGAAACACAAGCAAGGTAAACCTTTATTAAGGTGTAATCTTTTCATGTCTTTAAATCCTGTCCTGGGGGAAGACTTGAAGTAAGTGATTCCAGACATTTTCCTTGGGCTGATGTTTTTAATGTCTTCTTTGAACTTCACTACTATGTTTTTGGTATGATTGTTGTATGATTTATCTTCTGAGTTTGGTGTGTGGAACACACGCTGCTAACCTTGCTCAGAGTGGAAGATTTCATGTGGCTGTCACTTTCTGCAGCAGGGTTCTCCAGATGCTCTCATTCTTGGTCAGATACAACAAACTGAGCCCTGGAAGAGCAGCACAGGCTTCCTTCCTGAAATCAGGCTGGTTTATGTAGACTGCTTTTGTCTGAGTCTTGTCAGCCATTGCAGAAGAGCAGCTGTGGGTCATGATACAAAAGAATTTAAGAGCCTTCCTAAGACAGGTTGCCAGTAAATGGTTTGGTCTCATTGGTCATGTATTCTAAAGATTTTAACAGTGACAAATAAAAAATGAATCCTGGAATGTTCATAGTTGTGCATTTACTCTCACTGAGGATAAGAATCACTGCCAGCTACTAAGATTTTCTTCAGCTTTGCCAAATTTGTCAAATGAAAAATAGCTACTTTTAAGGGGATTATAGTAAAAAGGAGATTTTTAATTTTTTTTTAAATGAAAATGGGGTATCAGCTATACAAGTGAATTAATCCGTTACACAAATAGGTGTTTATAGGTATACAGGTATTTAATGATAGATCTTGAAATATTTCTATAAATTATTTGTAGGAAGTGTGATACTTTATTTAAAAAGTATAGATCTTTTCTTTAAAAGTTTTTTTGTTTTCAGGCCCTTCAATCAGAATACCAAAGAGAAAAATGTTCAGCAGCCATTTTCCTCCTGTGGTAGGCCGAGTGATGGATCAGCTCTAGCTCCATCATCTGACATGGTGTGTTAACATGGAATTTCCTTATATTCTCGCTTGGGTTTGTATACACATAGTTAATAGTGCACTTTGTAAAACAAAAAAACCTGCAGCCTTAACAGTTACGTGCTATTGCTCTGTCTTATAATGGAATGGATGTGCAGCTGCAGTGTTCATAAAATCACTTGACAAAATGAGTGCAGCTCAGACCCCCCAGTGAGATCATATCTGGAGAGTGTTAGTTCTATCCAGCTGCTGTGAAACTATGTATTTTGAATTTAGCTTTTCTTAAAAGATACCCCAGGCTTCACAACATTTGAATTGGGGACTTCTTTGTGTTTTTAAGTTTGGGGCATCTGCAAGGCTCATGCTCACCTCCTCAAAACAGTAATTCAGGGCAACAAGGTTGTTGGGCAAATGGATCTCTCTTTAAACATTCCGTTAAATTTTCTAACTTCATCTTTCTGATTGAGGTTTGTGAAGTCTTAGACCAGGAGAATGTAAGTTGTGGATATTTTTAAGTTACTGGAAAAGAACTGTATATCCAGTGCCAGTCGTGTTTCCTTCTGTGGAGATTGTCCTAGACACTGACCTTGAAAAAAATCATAACTTGCAGATGTCTGATGTGATTTCTTAGGTAGTTTTGTTACAGTGTCTGTTAAAGTTTGAAAATGTTTTTCTTGTATCAGCAAAATATGGGGGCTAGCTACATTTTTGGGGGGGGTTTCCTCAAGTGATATTCCTGAATATTTTACTTTTGTTCTGGGCTACATTATTCCAATTTTTCAGTCTTCCACATTTTCTTTTCTCTGTATTAGTAACTTTATTTTGCTTTTTTTAATGTACTGTTTTAGTTTGGTTTTTGTATGTGAGTATGCACTTAAATTGTTTAAAGAAACAAATTTAGAATCTGTTTCTGAAATACTACAGTGTAAATGTTCTCAGTGAAATTCAGGTGAGCCAAGTATTTTGTGCCTGATGACCATTATGGAGCTGCTCAGAGTCTTCACATAGCTCACCAGTCACCCACATCAAATGCCTCTGTCAAAATTGCATATGGCTGTAGACCATCTTGTCTTTTAGTTGTGCAAGCAACTTTTATGTTCATTGGCAAACCTTTCCTCAGGAGAACAACACTGGGCAAGATATTGATGAAGCTTTGGGCGTAGCTGTTAGTAATCTTGGCCACTTCCATGATGCAAGCAAGGTGGGTGAAAAATCAATTAAATAAACCATGAAATAATAAAACCTCTCCTAGACTGAAGGTTCTTGTTGTGAGTAGTTACATATTAACACACTATTTAAATGTGCTTTTCCTAGCTTGGTTTTGATACCCGTTTTGTCTTCCAACTGTTCATGTTATTCTGTGAATACACAGTCCGACAATCCAGGCTACAGCCTGAGAAGTAGTCTGCAAGGAGTACATGAGCCTGTGAATAATTTAAAATTAATACATAGATTTAGCAGAATGATATGGAAGCCAATCTTTAAGTACCAAGTTTCTGTTTCCTTGTTTCGTGGTAATATTCAGCTTTTGTTTTTGCCCTAGCAACTACTCTAACTTCTTTATTCTAGTGTGCCTCTTTCTGCATTTAAAGGTGGAAAAGATGTTATGAGGGCAACAGAAGTAAAAAATGCAACAGAATGTGCAGAAAAATGTAAATCAAGTAATACATTTATATGCACAGTATAAAA
>WEIU01009118.1:7804-30698 GCA_013389925.1 Aegithalos caudatus
TTTTTTGTTGATTTTTTTTTTTTAATTGGGACACTATTGAGGGGTGTTTTCAAAAACAGTTCTTGAAAAATATACAAGTGAGTAGCCATTACAAAGGATGGTTGTCTTCAGGTGACATTAAAAATGTCATTGCCTGTGTAACAACAGCATATCCCCAGTGTCTTGGACATATTCCAATTTGAGAAATTACATTCTGCCTACCTAAATTTTCTCAGCATTTGGAATGGATATCATATTAAGGAATATCATCCATTGCTAGGGACCTGGTAAATTACTCTGTCCTTTTCAGGTTTGGAAAACAAAGCTCAGTGCTCTTCACAGCACTACCAGCTGACTTTCAGTGGCGGAGCTAAAGGGGGATTACAAGCACTGAACTCATCCCAGGAAAGGTTCACATTTGAAGGATTTGGCTCCTGAAGCATTTTTTTTCAGTGCCATTGACAACTGCATATCATTTTACAGAGAGGAAGTGAAATGATTCTTGTTAACATGGGGCTCCTGTATATAAAATTAAAGCAAAAAATACAGAGCACTTTCTGTGTCCTCTGTCCTGAGGTTGTTAAGGCCCACTGGCCAACAAAAGAAATCAGGAATTTAAATAACAGTCTGCTGGATGATCAGCTGATAAATTCACACAGCAAATGGGACTTGTATGAACAAAATGTTCAGCCCATGGACAAGTGTGTGCATCAGTAACCCGTGATATGGAACAGTGCACTGCTCACTTGGAATTGATTTCAATCAGATGTCACCCTAGTGTTGCATACATATTCATTTACTATTCAGTCCTCTGTAGCTACCCACACACACACATATGCACACAACAAACACTTTGTGTATTTTTCATCCTTATGATCCATATAAAGGAGTTCGTTTCTTTGGAAAAAACACATTGAAATGGTAAAGATACAAAATGAAGTTCCTTTCAAGAGATTTTCATCTTTAAATGAGGGTGCCTGAAAGATGCTGTTCAGGTGGAGACCCTGGAGGACTGGAAAAGGATTTGTCTGACTCTTTTGTGGGTCAAAGGTGGGAATGAGTCATCAAATACCTCCCATGGATATCTGGTGGGTAAAACACTTACCTGGTGTAAAGGGGTGCAGCTGAATCCTCCACATTGATTCCCAGGCTCTGAATTCCCTACTAATGTCTGTCAGTGTCTGCGCTAAGAGTCCAAGACCATGTGATTTAGCACAAGGTCACAAAAACAGATGTACTTTGGTGACTTTTCAGAAAATTCCTTGCTATGGATACCACACTGCCCTGTAACTTTACACAACCCCTTTCTGCCTGCCATTTGCTGCCCTGGATCCACCACAATTCATTTTGCCTTCTCAGTATCCTTCCCAAAGTGAATACTTGAAGCAGTGAATGTGTACATATTTAACCTGTTTCTTTCTTGGAAACTTTCTTATTCTGCTAATGATTGCCTCTGCCTAGAAAAGCTAGGTGGATTCCACATCAAAACCATCAGTGCTGTCTAAGAGTGAACAGAAACCAAATTCCCTGGACACATTCTTCTCTGTCGTACCACAGGTTGTTTCCTCACCTCCTCAGAAGGCAGTAGGAGATTTGACATTTTCCAGTTCCTACAGGGAGGGGATGAATTTCACTTCACATGATCACAGATACCCCATTAGATGTATCCTTAATACTTGCCAGTCATTCTGGACTACTTGATAGTCGGAAACAGTATGGTAGTAGAAACCTACTGAACACAAGGCAATCCTTTAATTACAACACACAAAAAAAAAAAGAAAAAAGAAAATAAATTTGCAACCTCAATGTGCTTTTTGAAAGTGGAAAAACTGTCATTTTTATTCAGAATCAAACCAAAAGTTTGAAATTTTACATGAACTGAAATTTTCATATGAGGTCAGTCTCAAGCAAACTGAATAATTTTATGATAACATTAAAACAAAAAAGATTTATTTTAAAGAAAATTCTAAATTGAAAGATTAAGTTAAAGAAACTCTTTAAGCCAAAGAGAGGAAACCAAACAAAATTAAACATCTTATTTAGAATATTTGAGAAAGGTGAGGGTATAATGGCAAGTATTTAAATGCTTTTAAAAGTGACATTCTCTCCTTTAAAACAGAATTTATACTAAGTTCAGTGAAGTTTGATATTGAATTATGCTTTTATAAGTAGACAACATTATTTCAATAGTATTTAAATTTACTTTCTTCATTTTAAAAGATTCAATGAATTCTTGTCCTAAAGATGGACAAAGCATAAGGCCTATTCAATGACATGATAAGAACACAATTCAGCAGTTTAGACTTGTGTACATCTCTCTGATATAATAATATCTCCTATTTATGTCACATTAGTATCTCATTTCTGGTAGAAGGATGGTGTGTTGAGCATACATCCAAATAAAAGAGCAGTGTAACTTGAATAGCTTGAAAGGCACAGAGGAAAGCTAAGATTTGGGAGCAGAATGAGGAAAGAATATTTGTAACCCAAGATGGTATTTAACATTGAATTGACAACTTTCACCCTTTTGCAGTACACTGTTACAGATGCAATAAAACAGAGCTTCACACATAATCCCAAGGAATCTGGAGAATCAGAAAATTAATGAATAGTTTTAAGAGAAATGAAAAAGGACAGAAACATATAATACTCTGAAGCAGATGCTCTCAGTGCATGGCTCCTACGTATATGAACTGGAGCTTGCTCTCTTCCCTTGCTTTGGGTTTTAGGAAGATGAAATGTGATATCCCACTTTCTATTAGTGAGGGGAAAAGTAATTTAAAATAAAAACACAAATCCTGTGCTAACATACATGGATACATGTGAATGACAGTCACCCAGACTAAACCTGACTTTCTGAAATCAGTTAAACACTTCAGTGATCCCCTAAGAATATTGCTCAGGTTGAAACCTTTATATAGTCAGTTTTGATAAAAAGTGTTAACTGTGAGTTTCTGATAAACTTTATTGCATGGCTTTATGAATTTTTGATGTGCATAATTCTTTAGTGACTGTTCACAGTCTACTCAATCATGAAGATCCTCTCATGCTGTCAAAAGCTGAATACCAAAGTTCATGGCAGAGATTTGTTCAGCATCTGGACTATGACTATGAGACACTGTAAGTCTGAAACTATGTACGAAAATATGCCAGATAAAAAGGAAAATCTCTACTCTCTAAGGCAAAAGCAGACCAATAAATTAGTAATTTCAGAGCAAAAAATGCAGTAGATGAAAATCAGAAATAATAGCAATTAATGTTTAGTTATCTCATGCATCTTTGAGACCACTGGAAGTGACAGAGCTCAAAGGAGATATCCCAAAAAAACATTCCAAATAATCCTGGCAGGAACTTCTGAATTTTAGAAATAAAGCCTCAAGTTCAAAAAGTCAATTCTATTTTGTAATAATTTCTCCAGCTCCCAGGAACTTGACTCCTGAAAGTATATTGTGTAAAAAAGGATATAAAAAATATTTATTCCATTGACTGCTCCCCTTTCACCTTTTTCATTCCACTGATGGCTGGAGGGACAGAGAGTGGACCAATCCTATCAAAACAAGTAAGTTTTAGTCATTAAAAACAGCAGCCACATATCTGCTAGATACAAATGCTTGCAGCATGAGAGATAGAATCAGCCAGTCATGCTGGAAAGCATGAGGTTAAATAATATAATTGCTATATTATAATATATAGGTCTTCCCTGTGGCATGACAGCCTATGTGGAGTCTCAGCCACACAGCAGGTCTAATTAAGAAGGCAGATTAAGAGTAATGCTAGCAAAAATTGTAATAAAGCCTTCTCTTTTTTCCACTCTTCTTTTCCCATTACCAATGGAAAGAGGAAAAAAATCACAGTGTGGTCCACATTAGCCCATATTTGCATGTTAAAAGGAAATTCACTACCATTACTGCATGGCAGGTATGCATCCATGGCTACATGTTGGGATTTGAGCACTCACTGCTAATTATATAATTCTCATCCCACTGCTGTATGGAGCTGTATAATCAAGATTTCATTCACAAGGTGAAATTCACCCTTGTAGACAGAGCTGGAACAGAGACCATACAACATGAGCATCCTACTTATACCTTCAGAATTTATACTCAATACTTGTGAGATTAACCTGTCATTATGTGAATATTCTGTAGTCATTGTAATCTGAGATCTTGTATCTGCATTTTTTCTGTAATGAGTTCAACCCGTGGGAGATGCATGTGCAAATGAAGGAAAGTTTCTCTCTTAAGAGTATATCTAGGATTAATTTCACCTAAGTTTCAAGGTTTCTAAAAGTTAAGGATCTAGGGTGGGATTTATTGCTTCATGTCATCTAGACAATAAAAAGTAGGTAAAACCAATTTCTTCTTAAAAGTGCCCATTTCTCTTTAGTGGTGATTTATGGACCCTGGTGTGACCAGACCAGATGAACATGTTGGGTATTGGAGATGGCTGGAGCTGAGGTGACCACGAGTTTAAGGCTGTCACCTCCACTAAAGACAAATACCTTCAGATATTAATCCTCCCTATTTTTGACTTCTCTCAGGATGACATGAGAAAATTACCTCACAAGTACATGGTTTCTGTCCATTATTCACTGAAAGAGCACAAGTATAAAGTCCAGGGTAGAGAGCAAGTGTTCATACAGAGTTCAATTCACTTGTTTAAATAAGGACATTCAAAGACATTTGAATCCTTCAGCAGTATCTGAGACATCTACATGGAGCTGGCAGACAGGATACTGGACTTGAAGGAGATTCATGGAACAGCAACTGGAAAATCAGACAGAGGATCTGAGTGTCTCAATTGCCACCGGGTGCCTGCATAAGGAACAGGCTGCTCAGGGAAGTAGAGTCACCAGCCCTGATGGTGTTCAGCAGATGTGTAGATATGGTACTTAAGGACGAGTTTTTGGGGTGGACTTGGCAGTGTTAAGTTTAATGTTGGCTTAATGATCTTAAAGTTCTTGTTCAATCTCAATGATTCTGTGATTCTATGTATATCGAGCACTCAGAGTTAAAAGACATCAATCTCCCTACACTTATACAGGATATAAAGCGTCACTAGCACTACATTACTCCCAAAGGATGTATGGGAACCTGCCCATTGATGGCATGTCAAAAGCTCTCAGTTAAAAAGTCTTTCTCAAGGTAGTACTTTCAAAAGTATCATCATAAAGGCTAGAACACTGAACATACAGATAGGTAGTGAATTTATATTTGAAAAGAGTCTTGAATGGCAGGATATTGTGCCTTGCTTATATCCACTCCTATCAAGGTTGTTTCTAGGACTGGAAGTCAACATCCAGATTACTCAGTGTGGATCACTGAGGAAGGCATGGATAGGTGTATGTACTCCACCCTGCACAGTCATTTTTCCAGTTACCTACCTGCATGCTGATATTTCATGCTGCTAGGTTATTTTCATTCTAACTCCTAGCAGAACTTTTTGCTACAGGCTCTCTTGTTCTTTGGGTTTTTTCCCCCAGCTGGAGAAGTTTTGAAATTACTGCATCCTCTAAAGACTCTGTCATATAGCATCCAGTGTTAGAATTAAAGGTCAGAATAAGATCTAGAAAACATGATAGATAGTGATAAGGCAGAAAAGGTATTCTAAGAAGGAGAAGGAATGCATAGGAAAAGGTATCACTGACTAGGTACAGTTCTACTTAAGTGAAAACAATGAGGCTGTGTCAGCTATTTTTCACTAAAGACCTTGACACCTGCAATTAATCTCCAGTTGTTCACTAGGTGACTCTGAGATACAGGACATAAACTAAGCCACCTGCACATATGGGCGTAGCAGGACAAACACTCTTCCAAGCGCCTTTTTCTTTCAGCTAGTCACTCTCACCTCCCATTGATTGGTAGCTGAGGGCTTCCAGCAACCTAAACGAGTTCAAAAGCTTTAAAATGTTTCAGGCCTCTTCCAAGCTAAAATGTCACATCTATTTATCATTAAAAAGGAAAATTTTATCTGTTGGTGAGATCAATCCCCTGAAAACAGAAGGAACTCAGGAAACAGAAAAAAAAAAAAAGTCTTTGGCAAACAAGAGAGCTAAACTGTAAATACAAGGTACATTAATACGAACAAATAAATGAAGCCAAAATAAATTTATCTCTAGACAACTGAGTCACCTTAAGGAGCATATTTGGCCCTTTTCTTCTTGTTATATTTCATTAAAATTTAAAAAACTTTATAAAAATATAAAATATGAATGTAAAATGTTACACTTTTATAAAAAGTTAAACAAAAAGTAGTATACCCAGGTAGGTCAGACTTGACACACAATGCAACTTATTAACACTCTCATAAACATTGCCAATCTTGTTAGAATCCTTGATTATCTAATTCATTATAATACCATACTAATTATTAATCTCAGCAACTATTAGCCAAATAGATATTGAAAAATGAGAAACCAGTGTATTCTGATTAAATTGGGTTCTGTTCTGGATAAATTTGTTTAAATTAATGAACAGATATACTCAATATACACATAACAAAGACATTAAAATTTAAAGACAGCCTGAAATGTATTCATACTCAAAAATCTTTTTTTTTGAGAATCAGATGATTTTTTTTTTCCTCTAGCTGCCTGTGTCAGGCTGACCCTGGCTGGACACCAGGTGTCCACCAAAGCCATTTCATCACTGCCCTCTCCAGCTGGACAGGCAGAGAAAATACAACAAAAAGCTCAAGAGTTGAGATAAGGGCAGGGAGAGACCACACATGTGACTGTCACAGGCAAAACTGACTCAACTTGGGGACATTAATTTAACTTATTACCAATTAAATCACAGTAAGATAGTGAGAAATAAAACCAAATCTTAAAGCACCTTCCCACCCCTCCCTTCTTTTGAGGCTCAACTCCACTCCCCATTTTCTCTACCTCCTCCCCTCAGCAGCTCAGAGGGATGTGGAATGGGACCTGTGGTCAGTTCATCATACTTTGTCTTTGCTGCTCCTTCCTACTCAGGGGGAGGACTCCTCAGACTCTTCCCTAGTGTGGGTCCATCCTGTGGGAGACAGTCCTCTACAGATTCCTCCAGTCTGTCCAGACAGCCCTTTCCATGGGATGCAGTTCTACACAAACTTTCCAGCTTGGGACACTTCCATAGGGTGCAATTATTTAGGAACAGGCTGCTCCAGCATGGATACACACAGGGTTACAGGTCCCGATCACAAAACTGTTCCAGCACAGTCTTCCCATGGGGCGACAGCCTCCTTCAGGCATCCCCCTGCTTTCTTGTGGGGTCCTTCATGGGCTGCAGGGGAAAAGCTGCCTCACCAGGGGCTGCACCAGGGGCTCCAGGGGAATCTCAGCTCCTGAACTGGAGCAGCTAGTTCCCCTCAGCTTCCGTGACCTGGGGATCTGCAGGGTAGCTTCTCCCACTCATTCATACTTCTCTCTCTTCTGGCTGCAGTTGCTCCTGTGCAATTCCTGTTTTCTCTTCTTAAAACTGACACTCCAGAGGCACCAACACCATTGCTGAAGGGCTCAGCCTTTGCCAGTGCAGGCAAGGTCCCTCTTGGAGACACCTGGGACTGGCTCTGTTGGACATGGGGAAGCTTCCACCAGCAGTTCACAGAAGGCATCTCTGTACCCCTATGCTATCAAAATTTTGCTAGGCAAAACTAACATTGCTAGATTAATATGCTTTTAACTTCATTGAAATGGAGCAATCATGGACTAATTATAAATTAACATTAATATAAATTTCTATTTTTGTATTTCAGAAGTATGTTTCTGGACTGAAGATGAAGATGATTGTCATCTTTGTAGAAACAGCACAACCTACGGAAAGCCTCTCTATTAACAACTATATTTCCAAAAGCAGTGTAATACTCCCTTTTAGTTGATTGTTAACAAATATTCTTGCCAATATCCTTTTATCTTTGATCAGACTGCATATTTTTTATCCTAGGAAAAATGAATTTTCGGAAATTTTCATCATATCTGTGTGCAAAATTTTAACATACAGACCACTAAAATGGTTTGAAGAAGTCTGTAGATATGAAGACAATTCAGATACATTTCATTGAACCTGAAGAGATGGCAAACTTACTGTCCCAGCACTGCTACCACTTTTAAGCCAGGATCAAAATATGTCAGAAAGGTAGAAATTTCAATGTATTTTAATCTGCAAAAATGCCTTATGCTTACCAAATATCTCAGGTTTCTTCACTGTCATGTATAGAGGGTCTTTAATCACTCTAAAGTCATTCAGGTTGTATCCGTGACTTTTTTTAACACATTCTCACTCCAGTCATTTCACACAGTTACTATAAAATTAACTTAATTTTTCTACTGAATTTCCTGGAAAATTTTGTGTGATATATAGTATTTTCATGCTCTAACACTGTATAACTATAGTTACTAAGGGTTTTTTTTGGTGGGAATGATCATATAATTAAGAATTTCCTTGAGGAAATAGAGAAACTGCAAAAGTTTAGGATCTTTCTTAGCACAGTTTCATAGAGAGAAATGGAGATGAACTGCTATTGCTCAATCCTGCACCAATTCAAAAACCACAGTAGAAAAGATAAATTAATAAAATGCAATGGGACACAGATTTTTTGTACTTCATGACTAGAGGGGAAATTTTCTTTGACAGAATTTTTGTATACCACTAAAAATTTTTTGTCCCAAAACAGAACCTCACCCTTGCTCAGCACTGTAGCTCCAGTGGAGGCCTTCCAGAAATCTTTCATAAATCAGACTAAATAAACTCAACACATTCAAGTCAAGACTGTGGCAGCAAGAGTTCCTCAAAAACACTGCAGTGCATCTTTGCCAAACGCCTGAAACTCACGCCTAGGGAGGAAGGAGGGGAGAGCAGCAGTGAAAATTACAATATGACAGTGCCACCAGCAATACTTTACTTGTTGTTATGCCCAGGAGTGTGGATGAAAGTTTTGGAAGCCTGAGTTGTGGATCAAGAGGAAAGCTGGAAAGTATACAGCAGTGTTAGTCCTGGCTTGGGCATTCTCAGTTCAAAATAAGAAACTGGAGAGAGTCTGAGCAGGGCTGACAAGTATTTGGGACCTTATGTCACCTACAAGAAGTTGGTGGGATGGGCTTGTTAGGTTTTGTGAAGAGGAGGGCAAGGCTCGGAACTTTCTTGCCCTCTGAATCTATTTCTGACTCCTGACTAAGATCTCAGGCAAGTTACAGAAGAAAGGAACACTCAGAACATTAAACAGCTATTACCCTGGGCTAACAGCCTGCCCAGGGTAGCTGACCTAAGACAAGTTTTGATCTAAATTTTCAAATCAATATTTTTAAGAAGTAGCACTTAAAGTCATATTTTTAGAAGGAAAAATGTAATCTTTGTTGGATGCCATTTTTCTTCATCTTTCTCTGCTAATGGACTTATTTTTGCTTGCTTCTGAACACCAGGACCCCATGAATTTATGTACTTTGAACTTTGAGAAAAATGTACAAAGTTCCTAGAAAATTCACTAAAATAGTGGGAAGGGGGTGTCTCCAAATTAAGTACCTTCTATAAGCATATTTGTATTCTGCCTCTCATTCTCCTTGCAGATTGTCTATTTGCTAGCTACTAACTAAAAAATTTTGTGTTAGGGCATTTTGGTGTTTATCACAGGAAAGGAAATGTGATAAGCACAGAGTAGACATTCTGCTCAAGCATTATGTTGATTCAAGCATTTTCAACAACCCAGAAAATGACAGTATTCCCAGTATTCTATTTTATTGCATAATGAGGAGTCAATATTTGAGACTGATGCTCAACATTTGAAGATGTTACCTGTTAACAGCAGTGCCAAAGCATAGATATTGTCTGCAAGACAAACAAAAAATGTGTCACTATTTTTCTTCAACCAGTTTAAGACTCGAACATAACAGCTGATTTTCTTCATTAAATTTTAACACACAGTTGGAGAAACATACAGCTGGCGGGAAAAGAAGGAATTTAATGTAAGGTCAATTAATCATCTAGAGAATATACATAAGATGACATCTTTTATTGTGGTGAACAAAGGTCAAAGCTTCATTTCCATTATAAGTCTTCTCTTTAGTTATATTATGAACTAACAAAATTGATAGAGTGCATCAATGGCCTTACTTACTCACTGGCTTATTTCCAGTTAAAAAGACAGAGATCCTTTCAATGATATGATTCATAAAATTACTATACTTCCTTTCAAACTTCAAAATATTTCCTTGCAATGAAAAGGAAAAAAATATCATCTTTCACCCCATTAGAGTAAAAATCTTACCATCCAAATTTACAAAGTTCTACACTGAATAACAGCAAGGAATACTGGTTTGCCAAGACTCCTTTGACCAAAGAGTACTATGTTTTTAATTAGACTTTGCTCAGCCATTACCAAAAAAACTAAAAGAAAGAAACAACAAAAAACCACTCCCCAGAACAAAGGAAAGTGATTTTAATAAAAGATCCATTAGGGCTCTTAAAGAGAAGGCAGCCAGTGGAGGAAAGAAAAAAAGCAGGTGCAATGCTGGTCCTCAGGAGACTGAGCAGATAAACCCACAGAAGCAGCTAATGTGCATTGGATGAAGATAAGTGAAGATAAGTGTCTATCTATGAACAATGGGTGCAAAAAGCAAAATGATTTGTAGCAGGGCATCATCATGAGAATTTGATCATTGTAAGTCAAAGGGAGAAGAAAGAGCCTTGCTAAGGGTTTTTCTCTTTCTGGCATCCTTATTACTTCTACAGAGCACTGAGTTCAACTCAAAATCAACCAAGCACACTCTTCCATGTTATTTCTTGATGATTAAAGAGTTCAACAATATGCAAGAACTAAATTCTTGTCCTTTCTCATCCTCTGGGGTCTATCTCCCAAAAGAATTACTTAACCTCAAACACAGGTTTGCCCTCTTGCTGCAAATGGGTCATATGGAATAAATAAATGTAAGGAAGAAGAGCAGCAATGGAATCATGATTCTACACAGCAGAGTACAGGGGGCTTAGATGAAACATAATTTCTGGTACAACATTTAAATTGGGCAACTACAGGAAATAGTTGGAATATAATTTATCAATCCTATTGCTTAGTTAAAGGTTATATACTATTCATTCAAAGCACAGAGAAATTAAATATTTCTCCAGAACCTCCTAACTTGCCTACTTTTCTATGATGTGCCTTATTTGCCCTCTGATACATTGTAATGTGTGGTTTTGTGCACGGATGAAAGAACTCTGCACTAATAGTATGCCAAAGGTGTAAAACCAAATACCCCAACAATCTGAAACTGTATTTTTAAGGTTGCTTGTACCACTTAATTATGATTTTTGTGTCTTTGATGTTGATTTATTTGTCATAGATTTGTTTTCAGTTTTATTCAGTGTATAAAGTAGATGAAAATGAATGAAAGAATGGACAGTGAAAGAAACTGCTGATTGGAGAACAACTCCAGTATACCTAGTGGATACAGCCAGGAAGGCCTCAATCATCTGACAAAATCATGGTTCTAGATTATAAAACACCTTGAGTTTTATTGCACATCTAGTGCTCCATGTATATCTGGCATATCATAAATAAAAATAGATCATATTACATATACTGTCTGTTCAGAGGACAAAACTGGACTTTGTACATGGATGGTCTAAAAGTAAAAACATCATTCTCCAAGATACCATTTTTTCCCATCATGAAGGAAAAAATATTGTGTGAAAAATAATTTTCAAATGTGCTGTGGGTTCTGAATATAGATTTGAAACATTGATATAAATTCCAGGTAATCTTATGTGTAATATCTTAAAGAAGATTTATGAACATTCTAGCTTTGCAGGCAAAGTTGTGTGAAAAGATCAAGTTGAGGAGATTTAAATATCAAAAGATATGGGGAATTTCTAGCACCAGCCAAGAGGGTTTGACTATATAGAGCATCCTGTAGTGTTATCTATGAAGAGCCTTTTTTGTGCATTTTCCATAGAGAAGGCTGTTTGCTTATGATAGAAATTCAGCCAAATGTCTATAGTAAGTAGTTGATGAAGCACTTGAAAAGTGGTATCTTATTATCACTCAGAGCACATTGTAAGAAACCACTTCAACATTTTTCTCTATTATTTGTATATTTAGATCAGTGGATTCATTGATTTTAAAAGTATTTTGATTAACCCTTATGAAGTGCATTATATTTTTCTGGTTGCCAAGAAATTCTGTGAAGGAAATCTGTTAAATACTGTACATTCTAAGTAAGGCAAAGGGTCATCTGTTAGTGACTGGGGAGATGCAGGGTTGTTTTTCTTTCCAGCCAGAGGCATCCTGAGTTTGCTTCCTTATACCTCCCTTAATAAATAATTTAATAAATTCTGTATGTATTTAGTGCATCACCCACGGGACCAAAGGCATCCAGGGGGACTTTGTGCACCTTACAGGAGTACAGTTACTGCTGTGTAGACATCAAGACCTGCTGAGCCACAGGTGCTGGCTGTGAACCTGCCAAGCAAACCTGCATCGGCTCTGGGGCTTGGAGAGAAGCTTGTGTCCGAGCGCGTCTCCCCTTTGCGCTCCGCTTCCCGTTTCCCGAGCCCAACAAAGGCTGACCATTGGCATGAACTGTTGCCTTACAGGCATTCGCACCATGGTTCGGCCTTCCACACCGAGCACAGTAAAACCAAACAGTCGTCGTCCTTTGCACCTTCTTCCACTGTTTTTTGCTGGCTTGAACCTTTCCCTGTTTTCGCTGCCGGCCCTGCGGCCCTCTCCAAACCGGCTGCAGAGCGGTAGCCACAGCAGCCATCTTACAGCCTGTGGTGCCTACCTTTGCACAGGCCCTGACCATTTGTGGCATTGAAGGATCACCGGGAAGAGCCTATAGGGAGACGGAGACAGCTGGACATATATGGGTCCCTCTATGTAAAAGACACTACCAGCTGAACTTTCCTCTGGCAGACAGTAATGTGAGCAAAGATGTGTCAAAACATTTTCCCCAAAACCTTGGAGTCTTGGTAGGGAGCTGATACACTGATCATTTCCCAGTCCATCTCCTACAGTTGCCTACAACTTGCCTTGACCTTCTACTCCACCTGTTTGTTGCACCCTCACATTATACCTGGATTTGTAGTCAGAGCAATTATTTCAAGAGTAAGATGTTCCACTGTTATGTGTGGTAGGTGTAATAAAAATAAAAAATAAAGTCAGTTGTTCTTCTATTTCTTTGATTTGCGTATAACTTTATGTCCCTTTTCTCACTGGAATTCTTAATGTAATAAGCAACATGGCTATGCATATCTTTTTCTGTCTTTTCATCATCTCTCAAAGCAGTTGTGCAAAGTAGTTGAATTTGCTAAGGGTTGTCTAAAAGTTCTGAAAATACTGATGTTGCCTTCTTTTAGCAGGTACTGAGGAGTTTGTGGTCCCTAGTTTCTAAGGAAGGTTTTATTTCCATTTACGTGCTTCCTTATTTATTTCCCTCCCCAGAATTTGATGGCTGAGCATACAATTAACAAGATGATCCATTGCACTAGATCATCAGATCTCTTATAGGATGGTTTCCATTCACAACTTTAAAGCAGTCCTAAAATACACAGAACCAGCCAAAGCTGAGAACTTAAACTCCCCTTTCACTTGAACAGAACTGCACACTCATTTGTGAAGAAGGCTGCCAAAGATGCAACACTGGTAACTGTGTGCAGTCTTTTAAATGTTGGAGGCTCTGTGTCCAGTTATATCACATCATTATGGTCAAGATGAAAAGTAAATAGAGATGTGAACAGCCGATAACAGGCACCACAGATGAACAGACACAGGAGTTACCTAGCAACTGGAGAGAAGGTTTTGCTTGTTGTGCTAGGCTAGAGCTTTGCCAGAGCACTCAGAGATTATGGGGCAAATTGACAAGTTGATGAATTGCTGATAAGTATCCACAAACAAAAACCTGGAAGAGGCCAAGGAGTTGAAAAATTTCCTGAATGCTGTCTTCTCTCTAGCAGCATCAGCGCCATCTTATTTGAGTTTTCAGTATTTATGAATTGCTGATGTCTTTTAAGCATAAGACTGTTTTGGATGTAGGAACATTGATACAGTGAGAGACAAGTAGTTGCATCAACTGCATATTAATCCATATCTTTTGACAGTCTATTGAACATCTGTGTGCTTATGTAACAGCAATTGGGGAGAAGAGAACACTTTAATATTTCCAGGGTAGTTGGATTAATATCCAGCTTTGGCAAACTGAGGTTATAAGCTGGACCACATGTACAACTGCGGTGCAATGTAAGCCACTGCTTTTGATTTCCTCTTTTTTTTTCCCAGGGGAATAGGTCTGGAAAGGATCTAGATAATTGCATCTTGCCAGTCTTATCTTGTAACCTCATCACATAATCCTGTTATCAAGTTCCCTCAGAAAATGGTTTCTCGCTTCAACTACTTTTATGAGTTGGCTGCTCAGGCATCACATTGGTGGTTGGGAACACTTTAATATGCAACTTAATTTGCTCATGGCAAGTTTATACAATGTTGTTGTGACAATATCAGTTTATACAGACATTTCACCTCTTTATATCTACCATAACCCTGTGTTTAACAATCAATGCCTTTATCTTTGTTTTCCATCTGAACATGTCTTATTTCGAAACCTCATATGGTTTGAGTTGAACAGAGTTCGCTGCCATTGCTCAGTTACTACTCAGTTATTTTTCCTCTCCTTCAGAAGTTCCTTTGTGCCTAAGCCCTTAAGACATTTCCTTGGCTACTTGGCACAGCCCTCCTCAATTTTCTCAGTGTACTTTTTCCACCCAGTACCTGCACCTATCAAAAGAGGAGTCACTGCCTTCTGTTGACTGAACTTGCCTTACTGTTCTCCTCCAAGTCATATAACAGGGCATAATTTTAGGAAAAAGTGTAAATGGGCAGGAATAGGCCTTTACTGGTTTTATTTAGCAGAACCCCACAGAAGAAACATCCTTTTGGCAGATTGTCACAATTCTGTAGGGAGTGATATCTTGGTGAAATTTTAGCATTCATTCATTGAACGCAACATGTTGAATGCAAATACCCAGAGTTCCATTTAAAAGTCTCTTAGCCAATTACCATAGAACATACTGAGATTTTCTGACACTGAAGTAAATCTGCTAATTTCCCAAAAGCCAGCAGGCCTATCTAATTTCCTTGATGTTGCTGCAAAATGATGTAGCAACAGCTAAAACAATCTTTGAATGCTAGAGCAGATTAAGGATTTCTGTTACAATTTGCTCCAATTCATGACAAAAATAAATGTAACATTCCAGATCAGCTTTCCCCTACCCTGATGATAAACCTGGAACTAAAATTTGCTGTGCCCAGCCTTCACACTGAGGTGTGACAGGTTAAGAACCAGAATATGGCAGCACCCCAGACTCTCCCCTACATGCACAAATAGAAGGGGACCTTTTCATTAATGCAATACTTGAAATTATTTAAACTTTTTTTTTTTTTTACATCAGCAGGTGTCCTTGGCTCCAATATTTTCTGGTGCAGTAGGATACTAAAGCTTTGAATAGAAGAAGTGGGGCAAGCTGGTAACCAGAGCAGCCCTCAAGGCATCTGCCACCTGCTGCCTCCTCCAAGGAGCTCTTCTGATTAATTTACTAATGTATTTGCCTCCTGCATATGTATTATGACTGAAGCTAATGGGACTACTTTCCACAGACATGACAGGCAGAACTTGGCCCAAAAATACCACATCAGTTCAATTTGGGGTCATATTAGTACCAACTGGCTACCTTGTCTAAACCAATTAGCAAGATTTAGGTTTGTCTGGAGCAAGATTTTTTTTAACCTCATTGACCTAAAATTCACTCATGCCATGGTAATGGGTCTGCTAGGCTTGCTCCTACTGCTGCTTCACATAGCTCTTTCCTTGAAAACACAGAGTTATTCCATAGTAATCAGGACTGCACTATGGATATAAAATTACTTGCTTATTATTCTTATTTATTAAACAAATTAGTCCACCTCTACATGCATAGCATGGTAGAAAAATCTTAAATTATAATAGCAGATGCATGTTGGACAACTATTATTTAGAGTGCATTTTTTAAGCAACATGAAAGAAAAGTTTTACTCTTTGTAATATTTTTTACAGACTATAATGGCCTATTTATAGGCCACTGCTGTGGGGAAAGTATAAATGGGAAGATATGCTGTCAGAATATTTCTTTGTCTAAATAACATTATTGGGAGCCAGAGGAGTAATAACGCAGGAAATCAATTGGGAAATTTTGTAAAAAGTGATTCTCATAAAAATTTTTCAGAAAATGCATGAGCCTACTGTGTTCCTCTCCTTTACAAACATCCAGTCTCAGAAGTTATCACATTCTCAGCTGAGGGAGTTTGGGCAATTCGCTTGGAGAGAAAACAGTCATTTAAAGAAATAAAGCAAAGTAAGTCATTACCAACACACCATGCTCAGAGAGAGGTAGCTCTTCTTCTCCCATGCTAACAGGGGTTTGTGCCTCATGTCATCATTAATAGAGAAATAATGTGAGAAAGAAAGGAAAGGAAAAGGAGGGAGAGAGGGACAGAGAGAGAGAGAAAGGGAGAGAGAAAGAGAGAGAGAGAGAGAGAGAGAGAGAGAGAAGAAAGACTAAAATGAAAACTACTGGAACAAAAGTAAATCATGATGAAGACCAAACATTATTCTGTGGGATATGGCATAACAGTATACGTTATCATTCAGTCTTATTTTGGATTTCAAATAACGTAGGAAAATACAGGAATTTAATTAGTAGTGTTCAGCACTATCTGTAGTCAGAATCTCTTATACGTATAGCATTATTCCTCTTTTTCCTGTATTTGAAGTTATTCAATACCCCTCATCACTCTCACAGTTGACATTAACCGCAGAAGAGTCTTTGCTCACTTCTTTTGGCATGATAACAAATGTTAATCTAACAAAATCAAGGCTTTCCACACCCAAGTGAAAAAAAAATGAATAGGAAAAAGGTTTTCCTAATGGGAATAGCAGTGAGGCATAGAAGAGAGAGCTACAAAAATAGAAGTTCCACAACTGCCAAGCAAGGTATGCTGACAGGGGAGGAGAAGTGGAAAGGAAGAAGTGAAGAAAACAGATAAATATGAAGATGTAAAGTCAAATGGGTTCACCCTGATGATAGCTGATACCAGATTGCAGCAGCTTTGCTGACATCCAGCATCAATATATTTGGCTCCAGCTAGAACATGTTTTAATACAGTACAAGTCATGTCAGTTGTAAAGAAGAGGCAATTTCAAAACTTATTTTTAATTCATAAGAGTAAGAGAAAAAACCAATTCAAATATATAAATACGTTCTGCCATAAACTGCAGTAGACAAACATTGTCAATTCTTCCACAATATTTAGTATTTTTCTACTTTTCTCAGGAAACTTAGCATCAATATGGGGCAGCATGTGAGAATTTCACCTTTCATTTTTATATTTTGCCAAACGTTTTAAGCCTTAATCCTGCCACATAAAGCTAAAAACAAATGAAGCTATGCACATATGGGCTTTGTACAGTTTACGTTTTCTTCTTTTCTTAATCTTCCTTTAAAACTCACCTTATCCCTACAGAATCTGGGCTTCTGGTCTGATGCATTTTTTCTGGTGGATGATGTTGAAACAATGACATTTCAGACAGAAAGAAATTTTCTCCACCTTTTTGTTTTTGTTTTTGTTTTTCCCCTTCAGGTCACAAATAAACCATTAACAGACAGATGAGTGGCAGGATGTTTTATTTTTCTTCTTCACACAGGTACATTTTCGTCAAAGATTACAAATGGGATAATTTAGGCCATTGTGGTCATCTTTTTAATATGATCATGAGGAATGTGAAAGATTGGGAACAATGAACACCACATAGAAAACCTAAGACAAAGCCAAATGATTCAGCTGCAGTGGGGGAATGTGAAGGAGGAAAAAGTAGTACCCTTTACAGTTTTCCTCTTTCTCCAAATAACCACCCTGACCCAGTGCTTGCATGAGCCATGGCTCTGAGGTGGAGCAGCAGTGCTGAGCTGATGCAGCTGTGTACACCAGAGATGGCTGCTTGGCTCATCTCCTCTCTGCTTCTTTGCTGCTCTGCAGATACCAGATGTGTTTCTGTCTCCACAGGAGGAGGGTAATCACCAGCAGCTGTTTCAAGCACAAGGAGACAGAGATTTGTTTATTGGTGCTAGTCCATAGGCATTGGGATAACTTGTTGGATGTATTATTTTCTCCTGCCGAAACAGAGCTGCCAGAGTGGAGAGTAAACTTAACATTTCTATAATGAGCAACAGAGTTTCTGAAGCAGAAGCCTGCATGCTGTGTCACACAGTCTCAAGGAGCAAATGCTTTCTTTCAGGCTGTGTCAAGAATAATGCACCTCAGCTGATAGAGTCCCTGCTTGATACTCCTATGAAACAAAAAGGAAATAGATCTCAGCAGCAAAATTTGGTCAGTTTGCAGCCTGATTTTTAAGCAAGAGCACAGTTGAAGGATGCAGTTTGACTAAATTTTTTTAACAAATCCTGCTTTCCCTAATTTACCTTCTTAATAGTTGGACTCAATAATCTTGGAGGTCATTTCCAACCTTAATTATTTTGTAATTCACTATATTTCAGAGATGTGATTCTCTGTGATTCAATGTGATTCTCTGACCTATTGTTTACATGAAGTAATTTTTTTTTTTTGGTCTTGGTTAAGTGGAGAGATGATTTCTATTAATTTATCTCATAAACCTCTCCAAAATACTGAATAACTTTTATTTTCAAAGCTCTGTGTTATTTTCTGATACTCCTAGTCAAAAGAAACATGGGACGCAGGGACTTAATGGAAATCCAGCTGGCTCAGTCAGAAACCACAGATTCAGTGAGAGAGGTGGCAAGTTTCTTTCCCTCTATCACTTAGGCTCTTTTGAAGAACATATTGAAACATAAAATCTCAGTGTACTAAATATCCCATTGAAAAGAAGGAAATTTTATTGGGGCAAGATTTTAATTATTATTACTATTATTGTTATCATTATTACTTTGATCTGTTTGAGGAAACAACTGAAGAGTAAGATAGGAGAAACTTTGAAATGAGATGAGAAATAAGGCCTTTTAGCCTTTGACCAAAACAAGATTTAAAGCCAGTTCATAATTGCACTGGTACCCAGTGGAGAATCTTGCATATGTCAATACCAATGAGCGATTGTCAATATCTCTGATCAGCAACATTTTGCATCATTTGTAACTTGTATACTGAGTCTAAAGGGAGACTTCTAAGTAAATCATTACAGCACATTGTAAATGCAGGAACCAGTTTCTCTTAAAACGCTTTAGTAACACTTCATTAGTTATATTGAACCTGCAGACCGAAATTCTACTTGCCTATATTCATCACCTACCACGACCAGTTGTCTATATATTGTCTAAGACACCACTATTTCAAGCCAAATAGGCAAATTGTACCCCACAGATCTCAGTAGAGAGATAGAGAGCCAAGCTCCTGCTGGTGTCAGCAGTTCAGACACAGCTGAATGTGGCATCTGACAGAAAGGGAAACAAAGCAAGGCATGTTAGCAAACACCTTGGCTATTAAAGGTACCCACTCTGTCTTTCAGGCATTTCCCACAGGCTGACTCAAAATCTCCTGCATTTGCTATTCACAGTTACTCACCAAGGAGTTCCCTTTCTGCACCCAGTAGCATTGGGTTATTTGTGAGCTGAGTGCTTTGTTCAGATGGGAGGGTAGATCACATGCTCCCTACTTTTGTTTTCTTTGATGAGAATCAAGTTACTGATCTTCTGATACTCAGGGGCATGGTATCCTGTTTCCTTCTGCTGGAGATACTTGGAAAGCACTTAAAATACAGATGAACAAACTGACAGATTTTACTGTGGAGAAAAATAGCCTCTGAAAAGTCATTGAAAGGACTCTTTGCTTATAGAGAATTATTTTGACAAACCTTTGCACAGAAGTTAGACCTCCTGTAGGTTTCTGCATCTACTTCACTCTCTTTTCTGCAGACAGCCGTGCAAAGTTGATATCTTTGTGTCAAAAGCCTTGCAAAAGGACAACAGCAGAACAGCATTAAAATTTTCTCCTGGAACCTGCCATGATTCCCAGCAGCAACTTTGTGCTGGGCCTTAGAGGTGATTTCTAAGTGGACTCAGCCCCTTTCCTCTCTGCTTGAGTATTCCTGCATGGTAAACCAGTTGGCTCCTCAAGATCTCCCTCCAGACCTCCACACATCTGGGAATCATCAGGGGACCTTACCTGGACTTTGTTACTGTGTGCCATAAGAACATCACAACATCAGTGTCTCCTCAGGGCTGCACAACTTGCATGTCAAACTAGGAAGCAGGAAAGAATTCTGTTCTTATAAATACAGGAAATCATAAAATCATAGAATGATTTAGGTTAGAAAGGACCTTTAAGATCATTGAGTCCAACCATTAACCCCGCACTGCTAAGGCCACCATTAAACCATAGAATCATAGAACAACTTGTGTTGGAAGGGATCTTAAAGACCACCTAGTTCCAACGCCACTTCCATGGACAAGCTCAAAACCCCATTCATGCTTGGGATATGGAATTCACAGCTTCTCCATCAAAACCTGTCCATCACCTAACCATCCTCACAGTAAAGAATTTCTTCCTAATATTTATTCTAAACCTAACCTCTTTCTGTTTGAAGCCAATCCCTAAACACTATATCTATACTTTGTTTAAATACTTCCAAGAGTGGTGACTACACCACTGCCCTGTGCAGCCTGTTACAAGACTTAACAACACCTTCAGTGAAAAAAAATTTCCTAACATCAAATCTAAGCATAAAATATAAATGCAAAAGAACTCTTACCAGATACGGTGCTTCAGCCACAAGAAACATCTTCCAGGATCAAAGTCTAATTATCTCAAATGACAGAATGCATTATCATTTTTTATTACACCCACATTATGCATTATTCTTCATACAGTAGTATGAGTAGAGCTTTCAAGCCACTTTTCTTTTAATCTCTAGTCTTTTCTCTTCATCATCACATCGGCCTGTGTTTTGCTAATAACTGCACCAACATTAGTCACAACTGGCAGGAGCCCATAGAAAGCTTTAGAGAACATTATTTTTTGCCCTCTGTGCATACATTAGTGTTGCCCTTTAATAACACAGCCCTTTGTCCTTTCAATGAAGAATAAAACTCATTTCCAAGCATCCCAATAAGATTATCTCAAATAATAGAAATCCAATTAGCTCAGGCAGTTTGAAGTCTCACTTAGGCTCCCAGGTGGTATCATCCATCATTAAAAACACTGCTTTAAAATACTTTCAAATACCTGTGTAGTATCCAAAGATGACTCTAAGCATACATGTAGCAGACAGCTCTTAATATTAAAAGCATTTGAAGGAGGACACAGAAATGAGAAATAGCCACACTTAGTACACTTTGCCTCACAGCTGGGGACACCTCAGTATGCTCAGGTTGCTTCTGCCACCTTAACACAAGATTTTGAGCCTACTTGCACTAAGATAAGAATAATGAAGCAAATAATGTTGCATTTGTCAGTGAACTACAGGACCCTTTCATCCTTCAGGTCATGCTGTCCCTTGCCACTCTCAGTGCCTTTTCTTCCTTTACTTCTTAATGCAGGGCTTCTATTGAGATGAGCTGTAATTACCTAGACAGCAGCCCCTATCCTGCTATGGCCTTCAGGCATCTTTCCTGACTATCACCACTATCTCCTTCAGTTCCCACTGCTAACTTCCCTTTAGAAACTGTTTTCTGTAGCTGGTTTTAAATATTCCCAACTTCTTTCATACTCTAAATGCTTAAAAACTACTGTTCTTGCCTCCAGCTTCTGACTTTATTTACCTTTACACTTTTATATACTCTTGGGGAATTTTACTGGTTCCAAAAATCATGAATTTCAATTTACAATATTTTTAAACTTTCTTTTAAACCCACTCACCTTACTAAAAAAAGCTTAAGTATTAGACCATGTTATCACTCACTTGTAAGAGAGGATTGAGGGAAGAATTAGTTGAACTGGAAGTCAGGCTCTTAATACATGTCAAAAAAGCTCAAACTTTTCCTGTCTCACAGTCTTAGGCAAAAGGAGATTTAAAGAGGGCACAGAAGGCACCACACTGTTTTGTCTTGCATCTCTCTTGTTCAGGTTGGCTGTGGAGTCTGAAAACTTATTCAGTCCTGGAGAACACCTAAAACACAAGGAAACCTCTAAAAAAATATTATTTTCCAGTGTTGGTATTCCCATAATTTTCCAAGGCAATCAAATCTAAAAATATATGAAAAAATCCTATTGGACCTCTAGCTTCCCACAGTTTAGCCTGTGTTTATATGGAAATACTTTCTTCAACACAAAAAGGACAAATTTAAAAAATCTTAATAAAGTATACATAGACTAACTTCTCCAAACTGACTACTCTATTTTCAATCTAATTTGAAGAAGAAAATCTGATACAGAGATGAAACATGGATTAATTCAGGCAAAACCCAGAAAGTTATCAGCAAATTAAAAAAAAAATACAAGAACATCTTTAAAAAACCAGCAAACAATGATGTGTGATACAGCAAAAAATGTACAAAAATACAAGGCCACAGAGTCGCAATTACTTCCTTGGAGGTACAGAGAAGTAATGAAGAAAAAGTGTTCAGATTCAGCTAGATTCAGATGGTTTGGATGATTAGACCTGTGGGGAACAAAAGTACCCCACAGATACTATGTGAAATAATTATTCTTGAGCCAACAGAAAAATCTGTAGGATGTTGGAAGAAATGGCTCAATTGTTCAGTTCAATGACAAATGCAGTACTTGAGAGAAAGAGAGAGAAAGAGCTCAATTGTTCAGTGCAATGACAAAAATGTTATTTAGGGCTAATGGAGAAAAGGAAACCTTCAAAATCACAGCCAAAAAGAAAATTACAGCCACGAAAAGAAAAATAAAAAAGAAAAGAAAAAACACACACACACACACACAC